>JBAMJV010000880.1:0-140896 GCA_037951105.1 Echinarachnius parma | reverse complement strand
GTGAGGTAGGGGGGGGGGGGGGATGCATCCCCTCATCCCCCCCGTTGTCTACGCCCCCTGCCCATACCACCGTTGGGGCCGTCACAACCTCAAGTCGTTTTGTAAATGTCAGAAATATTGGAGCTTCTCCGCCACGTAAATCCGACGAACCCTTTGTCAACCCACTTTGTTCGGTCAAGAGATGTTACGCTCGTACTCATTAAGTGATGACATACCGTAAAAGTTTGATAGAGGCGCTACTTTTTCTGGAGTAATCAATAGCGCCATCAAACATCCAACATGATCCAGTATAATGAATATGTATCTAGCCTTATTGTCAACTGATCTTCGAGCCGGTCTAATATGAATATTCATGATTGCATTATCACGCAAAGTTAGAAAAGATGAACGTTACTGAGGGTTGAAATCCAATCACGCAAGCAGAAGTAGCTCTTGGGGTCGGTGGTAGTGCAAATCAATCAAGGTAAACATGCATCACGTGGTATTGTAAAGCCGTAGTTCAAGACGCACTGATAAGGATTTTTTAATATTTTTTTTCATAGGTAAATTATGTTTTAAGAGATGCCAGCGTTTTGTGGAAAATGAATAGGAATTATAATGATAATTTTGTGTTAAATACATCAATTGTTACATTTAGGTGAAATCCTGGACATTCCTGCTATTATTTAGCTTTTTATATTAGTGGATGCATGAAGGGGGAGGGGGTAGGGTAATTTTAAAATTGATTCATCACCATGTTCCAGCCAACTCTTCATGAAGCACACACTATATTTTACTCTGTCGTCCAAGAATTAATAACAAATTATTAATACTTAGCCCCGGCCCGCCCCACCCCCAGTACACACCTATTAGTATGCATACATCAACACGCCACGCTATGACTACGCATTATGTTCATTATGCATGTCAGATTCGAACTTGAGATGTCGTGTCATAGCTTACTTTGATTTTATGCCGTTATATTGCTGCAAGCTGTAACTTGGAACCTGTGGCCGAGAAGTAAGATCATGTCCCAGGACCAGCCCTAGTTCCACTGATCTCTAAGATAGCTTTACGGTTGAATGAGTAAGGGCCGGTATGTGTGCTCCACTGCTCTGCTACGTTTCTGTTGGATTTTATGTAAATTCTTGGCATATAGACATCGATGAGTAGGAGCCAATTATGCTATAAATACCATGGTACATGGTCGCTGGTCCGTAATCCCGGGCCCCTGCCCCAAGCTGTGTTAGTCAATATGTTTGTATCTCTATAGTTGAGATGAAAACTCGATAGTTTATGCCAAATATGTGGTTGTAGCTATTCATATTGAAATAGTGTTATATGTGAATAGTATTGATGGTGGTGCTCTCATGAATAAACGTGTAATTTCTATCTGAAACAGGGCCCTCCTTGTAAAGCAGCATTTTTGGCACTGAATGGGGCTACCTTGTGTTTTTTTTTTAAGAAGACTGAAGAAAATTAATAAATGAATTCCTTTTCCGACAGATAATGCGGATGAGCACAATGAGGATACCGATATATGGACCGACATCTGTGATAAACCTCGATCGGTTTAATCGACTGTAAATCAACGGCTAAATATGCCATTACAAAATGGACTATCATGCAGAGAGCGAGATAATGCATAGTTACGTAATATTCAAGCAGATCGACTGCTTGTCAACGAGGTTTATCTGCTTCAGTGTGCATCGTAGAATATGATAACAAAAGAATGACATGGAAACCAAACAGGTGATCGTAATGAATAGAAATTCAACCGAAAAGAGGAAACTAGTTAAAGGACAAAATACATTATAGATGAAACATAATGCTTAAATATAGAGCGATTTTGTAATACATATTTGTAGATGCTTCTATTGGAATGATAGTGAAAATACTGTAACATGTTAATATAAAACACATTCCCTTATTCAAACACATCATGGAACAATGGCTATGTAGGCAGACGCATACAGTACAATATACAGACTCGATAGCTACATTGCTATTTATTTGATTGAATTGTTTGAATTGTTATCCTACTAGGCATTCATGGGATCTGGCTTTAAGTTGCGTCTTTTCTACAATAAATTCGAATACAATACGTAATCCTCATTGATTGACTTGACGGAGATGTTCAGTGAAATATTTTGAGGGTGGTCGAAGGGGTGTGGATGATGGGTAGCTTGAGAGACCATTATTAAATGGACCAAGGGTTTTATAAAATGCATAACAAATATTATTTAAAAAAACACACTATAAAACGAATGTATCGTAAACCACAAAATGAGTATACGGACATATATAAAGACATTTGGTTTTAAGGTTATTAATCCCCCTCCCACGCATCCCACCCCATCCCTAATCCCCAAACTTCAATGATTTGCACCAACCACCGACCCAAGAGCTACTTCTGCTTGCTTGGTGGGGTTTTTTTACCACTAAGCAACGTTAACTCTTTCCAATTTTACATGATAATGCTATCATGAATATTCATTTAAGACCTGCCTCGAAGATCGTTGACAAAAGGGCTAGATACATATTCATTATACTAGATCCTTGTGGGACGGGGCTGGGGCTGTTTGATAATACTGTGAGAAAGATAGCGCCTCTAGTCAAACTTTTACGGTATGACTAGATGTCCAGGGCGGGCAATCTTCTGGGCTCTCTAGTCCAGGGACATCTGGTAAATCTCGGTTTGCATGGTTTGGAGTGGACACTTGGAAGTTTGTCTTGCTCGGTGACCATAGTTAGAGCGATCTCTGATGTACAGTTTGGCAAAAGGCGTGGATTCAATAGTGTCTTCTTCACAGACGGCGAAGGCTCCCTTTTTGGCATTTCCGGTTTCTACGGCACAAGTTAAGCAATTTGCGATAATTTATCCCTGGTGGTCAATCGTGGACCGTCCTTAGAGATTCATGTAGCTTTAATTGATCCTCCTCTCGATGACGTCTGATGATTTTACAGACCGTAAATTGCGATGTTCAAACGAAATAGTGACATTGCTTGTTGACACCCTTCCTGGTGGAGCACAAGCAATCGTTTGGCGTGTAGCTTATGGCTGTTGGTCGGAGTATGGCCTAGAGAGCCTTTGTGCCAATTGTGGTTGAAAATTGTAACAGCCAACTCTGAGAAGAAATTAACACATAATGATCGAATTGTTGGACATACGCTTTGGAGAGAGAAATGGCAAATCATCAAAGGTCCTGCCTTTCAAAGCTCAAAACAAAAGGCTAAATTAATTGAGGCAAATTCATGCAACCATTTATTGTACATTGGTACTTTGGAAACATTATATAATCATTATTTTTAGTCTAAAAATTATTATTTAGGCGCAAAAAAACAGGAAAAAGAATGAAGTTGGATCTAAAAAAAAAAATATTCCAACTTATGACCAACAGTGTAGGATTGTATTCTATTGTCATTTAGTCATGCAGGTCCATATCCTCTCATTCCATTCGTACTTTCTATAGTATGTTTCATTGTATTTTGTATAATCTTGTCCAAGTATGCTTCCACAAATGCGTCTTATTCGTTCATACATGTTCTCCGTAGGCACAACATTATTTTGAATCATAAGCAAACAGATTTGTAATAATTACATTCTTTATAATACTACACTATATATTTGTTATTCTGTTTGTTTGTTTGTTTGTTTTTTCTCATTTTTTCCGTATTTGATGATTTCATTATTTGTAAAACATGAATTTTTTGAGGGATTCCACATTCTATAAGTCATGCTTTTTAGTGGATCCCTCCATTTTCACTTGAAATCTAAACATGCTAAAACATACAACAACATTTATTTCCTTTCTGATTCCGTCTTATATGACATGATTATTTCTAAATTTCATTGTAACTTAATTAATAATTATATAAACGTTTAAATTTGACTGGCAATGTAAAATTAACATGCACTTTTCAACTTTTTAAACAAATGTTATTGTGACTTATTCATTGTAAATACATTATGCATTTTTCTTGTTGAAAATGAAATAAAATTGAACCTTGAACCTTAAAGGGTAGTTTAGTTTTGGTAGAGAGGGCGCTGCACATCACAATTTTTTTGTGAGATAATGAAAAACTGAGTGTCGATTTCGAGAGAACATGCAATTTTACTGTCAGAATAAAGTTTATTTGGTCAAAATCGGTCCAGAAACGGCTGAAATATCAATAAATATATTTGATCTTATAATTATTTGGGGCCCAAATATTTAGATGATTTTTTCAACAAATGAAAAAAATGCTTACACTTTTTATAAAAGTTTTTAAAAGCGTTTTTTAAATAGTTGTTGATGATCTATCTACTTAATAATTATTTCAATAGAACATCACATGCATTATTTTGTATGAAAAATGGTTGAAACCAATGCCTTTTTAGAAAGCGCCCTCTTGTGTTTTAATGGCTCTATTTGAATGATAACAGGCTTTTTACTTAGTCGTTTGTTATTTTTTTTTCCTTTCGAGCATGGTGGAGTAATAACTATTAGTTTATAATGTTACTGTCCAGGTTTGGTTACTAAAGTTCAGCCTTACCAAAACTGTTCTACCCCTTTAATATAAAATGTAAATGTAACTTCAATGCCTTTTAAAGGATATAAGGGAAGGACTATCTATAATATACTGTGGAAGTTTATTCCAATCACGATTTGTATTTACATAAAATGAGTTCATATAACAATCTGTTCTAGCAAATGGTACCTTTAATTTCAATGAATGGTCATTTCTTCCAATCCTACATGCATAAGTATGTGAATCTGTGTGTAGAGTTTACAGGCATCAAATTATTATGTAACTTATAACAAGCAACCAGTCTAGTGTACAATCTTTGATTGTACTTTATAAATATGTTAACGAAATAGGACGATAGTTGGCAGGGTCTTCCTTTTCTCTCTTTTTATGAAGCGGACACACGTTCGCTGTGCGCCAATCTCCCCCTCCCCCCCCCCCCCCCCCCAACTCGGGCGGTCAACCATACACATATGCTTTTTCCAGATTCTTAGAGATACCCCCTTTAAGGATGGAAATGGGTTAGGATTTTGACCCCCTATCACGGGCTTTTGGAAGGGAAGCCAGCAAAATTCCCCCCCCCCCCCTCCCCTCTATCAGAGGTTTTTGGAAGGGAAGCTAGCAAAATTACCCCCTAAATGAAGGAAGAGTGCCGAGGTGAAGAGGAAAGATTTGGAAACTACCCTAATTAAAATATTTCGGGAAAAAAATACTAAAAGACCCCCTTATTTCAACTATTTTTCGGGATTTTTTTCCGAACTGAGCCCCAAAATATACCCCTTTTCCCGAAAAATCGGGAACGCGCATGCGGTACAGATGACCACCTGAGTGGGGGGCCGGGGCGCCAATCAACCGGGTAAATCCCCGCATGAAAGAGATAGATTACATAATTTACAAAGAGATGGGGCTAATTGTTCGGACCCTTCTTTCAATATGCGTGGGGTTATTTCATCTGGACCTTCGGCTTTACTACAGCGTCTAGATGGCCTAATTTTCACAATTGGGCTCTCTTAGTAATTTTTCATCAAGAAAACGAATTTGGCAGTAATTTCCCATGAAATCAATCAATTTTTGGGTAATCAGTAAATATCTAATTGTCCTGGGAACGCCCCTTTTAAATCGCCAAAATGTGACGTCATCTAAAGAACTTCGCCCCGTACACGACGCCTACCAATCACGCCGCTGATTTTGGACCCTAATTTTTTACAACTGAGAATCTCATATGCACAGTGTAAATGTTGTTACTGGTGTAAGTGCCCATGAGGCCATTGTAATCTTTTATGATTTAAAACTACAAAGGAATGTGACAAAAATAAATTCTTATTTTTATTCAAAGGGAAAATGTGAGCAATAACGCAAATATTTAAATAATGCATCCCTATATGTAATTTAAAGGGGACCACCAGGCAAAGAACAACACATTAGTATATGTTTTGGTACCGTTTTGTGATATCAAATAGATACCCAACATTTTGCAAAGGGTTGTGTAATTCATAAACAAAGCAATTAATTTCCACCACTTACGGAACCACTGCTATTTCCTGGTTCCATACGGACCAACCATTTGCGAGTGCGCCAATGCTATTCACGCGCACGTTTGTAAACGATAGATTCCCGGGCGATTCGTTCGCTCTGCACACGTTGCAATTCACCGCACACATAGCAGTCTGCGTAATTCAGACCGCATGAACGCATGCTTTAGAATCTTGGTGATGCGTTTCCAATAATAAGAATATTGTTTTGGGGTGGTGGTACCCTTTAATTGTTGATAATGATATTGAACACGCATGATAATCATGGAAGCAGACTGTATTAAAGGAACTAAAGAATTCAACGTACTTTGGCACTTATTCCATAGTTGATGACTTGTAAACTAGGTCTGCCGAAAAAAACTCCATGAAAATAAACACAGTAGTTTTCTGATACCAAATCTCACTTAGCAGCCAGTTTACGCCCCGCCCACATTTAGCGTCCAAAATCAGCAGCGTGATTGACATGTGATTGACAATTCATCGGCTTACGTCAACTACAGAATTTAGATAGGCGTCGTGTACGGGGTGAAGTTCTTTAGATGACGTCACATGTTGGCGATTTAAAAGGGGCGTTCCCATGACAATACGATATTTACTAATTACCCCAAAATTGATTGATTTCATGGAAAATGACTGCCAAATTCCTTCTTTTGAGGAAAAATTACTTGGTCTCGGCTTCGAAAAAAATTTACGGTAGATGTGGACAGTGGGATAACGGAGGCCGGTCCGGGGCAAATAGAAATCACGTTTAAACCAGCGTTTGGAATCCAGGCAGCAGATCGAGCTTTTACATTTAGAACAGGCATTAAAGAAATGGCAATCAAGAACGGATACATTGCAAGCTTCATGACCAAACCGTTCCCTGATAAGGCCGGGAGCTCGTGTCACCTAAACGACTCGCTCTGGGACTCTGAAGGAAAGCAGTCTGTCCTCTACGACGCTGACAGCCCTACAGGTCTGACCGAAACAGGTCAGCACTGGGTGGCAGGTCTCCTTGCCCATGCACCTGCCATCTCTCTGCTATGTGCCCCAACGATCAACTGCCTCAAGAGAGTTATTCCAAACGTGGGCGTTCCAGTCAATGCCACATGGGGTATGGATAACCGCTTCTGCGCCATCCGGGTAAAGACCAACGGACAGGACGGCACGTACATAGAAAACAGGATGGGCGCCAGTGGATGCAACCCTTACATCGCTCTGGCAGCAACGGTTGCTGCAGGGGTGGACGGAGTTTCCAGACAACTTCCGCTTCCGCCTGCTGCCAAGGGTATTCCTTCGGAAAACAGTCTGCCTGCTGGGACGTCATTGATTCCAAATAATATGGAGGACGCCATGACGGCTCTTCAGGAGGATGACGTCATCGTAAATGCCTTGGGGCAGGAGTTCATCGACTGCTTTTTGGCTCACAGACGGAACGAACTCAAGCTGAAGAGCAAAGCAGAAAACGGTAGATGGGAATACGACATGTTCTTCGATTACATGTAAAGAACTGTTATTAAAGGGATTTAGTAACCTTTAGCGGCTCTCCCATACTTTGTTTTATTCGTATTAACAATATGGGACTGGTTTGGCCTCTTCGAATTTCCCTTTCGTTAAAAAATATATTTACGGTTAAACTGTTTGGATCTGAAACTATCCACTGGATAGTCACAACCGTGTAAAAAGTCAGTGCAATGAGTTAGTGAATATCACTTTGCTTTTCTGCCCATTACTCAGTTATATAACATCCTTTTCAACGTGAAATTGTCACTCATTACTCAGTGGACATATCGGATCACAAGAATGCACATTGTATCAACCATTCATCACTTTTTGCACATGCCAACACTGTTACTAGATCCCTTAAAAGTGTTCTAGAAAGTTTGGCTGGAACGGCCAAACTCATCCGCAAATATATACCTGTTTTTGGTTTCATATTGCACTTCATTCTTCTGGACATTTTTAATTTGATACAAACGATTTCTGTGTGAGTAGTTCTCAGTCGTTTACCAAAATATAATAATGACATAGTTAATAACACTTTGAAATTCATTGCTTATCATTTGTTGTATTGTATTTTTTTATTATTGAAAATGGAAATGAATCAAATTAATTGAATTGAATTGCGACTCGTTATTCAGTCTGATGACAGTCATTTTGTTGACGCGGGGCGTGGCGTGGCCGTGGTGTGGCAAGATTGGTTGAGTGCGAGCCTTCTTCTTCTTCCAATTAAAGTATATACAGACCGCCGTTGGCGTATTATCGTACTATCGCGTTGGGCTCAGCGGAGCCTTATTTGCGCCAACTCCTGCTTGAATGTATCGAAGATTCGAAGGAGGTGCTTCCCACAAGATTTGATGGTAAGGAATCCCACAGTCAATTGTGAGGTCCCGAATTCGAACTTTGCATATGCAAACCGTGTTTGTCCTTCAGCAAGACAATATTTGATCCACATTTACTGCTCTCTACCCAGGTGTATAAATGGGTAGGAATGGATGGTGTTTGTAAAGCATGTGAGCACCTTCAATAGGACGCTTGGCTAGAATACTCCCTAGGGAACGTAGTATGAGTAAGGTAGTGAAATGCGTATTTGCTGTAAGTATTTGCACTGTTCACCGTGGCATTGTCCAGCTAGTGTTTATAATACAAATATGATATTTGTATCAGCTGGACTAGCTTTTTCAAATTCAAGGCGGTAAATACAAGTATGGCGATGGAACAGTCTGTTTGAAGGGATCTGGTCAACTTGTCTCCATTTATAAATCGCTTGCAAATCCAATGGTTCTAATACAAATGCAAGTCACGTTTTAAAGTAGGGCACCAGTTTAATTTTGCGGACATTTTCTCTACGTCATGGCGATGTGTATGATTTTTAAAAAATGGATCATTTCAACTGTGTGGAACCACATGACAATGAGTTAACAAACAATATATCACTTTGCATTTTTGATCATTTCTAGGCTATGAGACATAGAACATTTAACATGAAATGTACAAAGTAACATTAATCAGTGGACACATCAGATTGATGAAATACACATTGTATCAATCCTTTTTCAGTTTTGGCATAGTTTGACATAGTTACTAGATCTCTTTAAAATCGGTTGGTGCATGCACTTTAACAGGCAAACCTGTGTATAATGACGATCCAAGGGTCAAAGAAACAGAGAGAGGTTAATACACCCATCCAAATCTGTCTACAGTGACCATCAAAAAGGACAGGAAAGATGACCGCTAGAGGGAGGCGACCTTTATAGACAGGTTGTAATATACAGGTATACAAGCAAAGCTGTCTAGAGTGACCACCAAAGCGGGATAGAAAAGTGACCACTAGCTTTACAGAGGTGTTTTTCGTATACATAAGTAGATGGATACAGCCAGGGTATACAGCTGGACAAGATTCTTTCCCAAAGTTATCGCTCTCGCTTTATTCGCTATTCCCGCACGAGAAGTTAGCGATCAACATAATGACGATGAGTGCGCCCTGTCAATTAATCACCATAGAAATAAAATATATTGGTTGGGGATAACAGACTCCCACCCCCCCCCCCCCCCCCCTCCCCTTACCCCAAATGACAACGTGAGAATATCTTTAGTTTGGATTTGCATGTGTACGTCATGTTTATTAGAGGAAGGGGCAAGTACCAAGTTTAGAGAAAATAAAGAAAACCATTTTGAACTCGCAGGGATGAGCGAAAGAATAGCAATTAGAATGGGAAAGCTCGGGTTCCAATGTGAGAGCAGCTTCTTAGTTTAAATGGGGATTAAAGGTACAGTTGAGTTTTGGTACTTCCCGAAATGCCCCTTGACAAAAAATTGAATGGTTTTAATCCCATTTGAAAGTACATTGAATAAAACATGTGAAATGAGAATCATTCTCTTCCAAATGCTCTCATAGTAGTACAATTTGATTTCAAAATATTGTATCTAAATATATCGTCTGGCAATTCGAGCATGGTTGAGTTATAACTATTAGTTTGTACTGTAATGGTTCAGGTTTTTGGTTACTCAAATTCAGTTTTACCAAAACTCAACTATCCCTTTAATTTCGACTTACATCGTGAGTGTGTTTAATAGTACTATTTAGCAGTGTGTTATTTCTTACTTTTTCTTGAGTTGAGAATGCGAGCAAATATCCACAAGGTACTTCCCGAAATGCCCCTTGATACTAAATTAGTTGGTTTTAATCCCATTTGAAGGTTCATTGAATAAAACATGTGAAATGAGAATCATTTTTTTCAAATGCTCTCATAGTAGTACAATTTGATTTCAAAATATTGTATCTAAATATATCTTGTATATTTATATATGTATATATGAATGAATGTAAGTATGTGTGTATATGTATGCATGTGTATCTGCTTGACGTGAGTGTGTCTGTGGGGTATGTGGGGAAGGGCTTTATTCCGATATTATAAAATGACACCCCTTCTCTCACCCCCCCCCCCCCCCCCCCCCACCACCTATAGGGCGACGCACTCGGGCTTGATCATTTCGCTCGCTCGCTCGCTCGCACACACACACACACACACACTCACCTACACACACACGCACGCACACACACACACACACACACACACACACACACACACGCACGCACACACACACACACACACACACGCACACACACACATACACACACATACACACACACACACTTAACATCAGATGAGTTAAATCCCGCTTAATATCATATTTAACCAGTCTACCACCTAGGGAGCATACTATTCCGAGCTTTTCCACAACGGCTCTACAGGATAACAAACAGGCACACAATCGTGTATACTCCCGCCTAGAGGGCAGCAATGCGAAAGTCTTGCTAATAAAACGACACGTATGCCGAGGCATCGATTGGTTTCGAAACCGGGTTCGTTGTTTGAAGTCAATATTTTATATCCATAAATCAAAACCTGTAGTTTAGAGCCACTAGTTCTGTAGATGAAGAGCTCGCTTCCAAAAGGCGCTATATCCACTTTCCATAAAAATTGAGTTAACGATACATCTACATGTATAATCCACGTAGCTATCTAGGAATCCACATTTTACGACAAATAACTCCCTCAAAATGAAAATATAGCAAGTTCAATTTTCATAGGCACGTGTACAAAGTGGGACAAAGAAACCTGTTTTCCTCGGAAGTTGAAAAAGTGGCTTTAGCGCCTTTCAGAAGAAAGCTTTTCAAATAGATTTGAGTGATTTAAAATAAAGGTTACTAGATCCCTCTAACATGTCTCATGAAAGATGGCTTCTCTAACTCTTGTTGTTAGCGATAGTGATTATCGTCACCAATTTGGTTTCTTTATTCCATCTCAGAACAAAATTAATAAAACCAAATTATAGGTTTATACGCACAAACAGATAACATGGTGCAACCGCAAGCGGACTATATAGATAATAACATGTTATACAAAATTGAGATAATTGCGATCAAACCAGGTGAAAAATGGCTCAAATAAAGAAAATGTGCAACATTTAGCAAATCTTTTAAAATGTACTTAAATAATTGTATCTGCCTATCTTTATGTAAATATTACTTTGTTGGTCATTTCATATTATACAGGTGTTTACTGGTGATGGAGGCAACATAACGGAATGGTTCTCTCCGACGGATTTATTATTATTATTATTATTATTATTATTATTTATTCGACCAAGAAGCACAATACAATGTAAAATACAACACAACTATATATGCACAAATTACAACAATACAAGTTACAAGACAGAAGAAATAGTTAGAAGCAGTGTGTGGGTCAGGGTTCACAAAAGTAAAGTACATTACTGTTGCCCTAGGGCATGTGAACCCTCACACACTGGCTCCAGAAGATGCAGCATTACGGAACATAAATAAAAATAAACGTATACCTAGATCAATCAACTCCAAATTAAGCTAAATATACTACCACATATAATAGAGAATGCATAGATGAAATAATTATATCAATTCATGTGGCTCATACTTATATGGATTTGAAATGATATGGATTTGAAATGATATTGACTGAAGATTATAAGTCCCGAGACGCGGGACCTATTGTCTTTACGTAATAGCATTTCAAATCCCGAGGGAAAATTCCATGATGTTACCGGCGGCAACGTTAAAATCTGTTATGTTATATGACTTAGTTTATGTACAAAAGTAACACATCTTTACACGTTTAACCTCTCTGAGCTCGATTTAAATAGAAAATTTGGCTTTTTGAAGTGATGTTGACAAGTTATTATGACGTCATAATAACATCTTTCACACCTGCAATCGATAGCATCGAGTTCATGTTGGTTTGCCATAGGTCTAAACGAAAATTCTCCTGTATCGATATATCGCTGCTCTGAAACTTGTTAACACCACATGACTGAGGTTTAGCCAATCAATGACTCGTATTTGACCAAGTCAGATAGCATAATTATGAAAACCATCGAAACTGTACAAAAGCATATACATAATGATAATTACAACAGTGCAACCACATAATTTGTTAGAAACCAATTTAGTCAGTAATATCAATGTACATGTAATAGATCACTTCAAATTGTTTGAATATTTACAAATGATTCGTCAAGTTGGTATCACCTTGTTCCATTTAATAGCATTATTATAGTTGAGGACTTGTGCAAACCTATATGCACATTACGTATATAACGCGATGTATTTGAACCCTCTGAGTGCTCAATGGAATTGCAAAAAATCCTCTTGACTTTGTTATTTAACAGACTAAAGCCCGGCGCAGACATAGCCGACTCGATCCGATCCGACGGGTTTTCAGTCAGGCTAGAGCCAGTTTCGCTCAGTCGGAGCCGATTCAACATGTTGAATCGGCCTCGAATGACCTTTGACTGGTTCTTGATTGGCAAAACCGGAGTCCTGAGGCAACGCATACTGAGTTAATCAGGCTGAAAACCAGTCGGATCGGGTCGAGTCGGCTCTGTCTGCGCCGGGCTTAAAGGGATGGTTGAGTTCTGGTCAAACTGATTCTTAGTAACCAAAACCTGCATCATTACATTACAAACTAATAACTCGAAAGGAATTCAAAATTACAAATGACTTAGTAAAGATAATGTAATCATTCAAAATCAAGAGGGCGCTCTCTAAACACTCATCGGTTTCAACCATTTTGAATAAAATATTGTGCATGTGATGTTTTGTTGGAATATTGATTAGATAGAAAGATAATCAACAACTATTTAAATACCTATTTTGTAACTTTTTGAAAAAAAAGGAAGCATTTGTTTGCATTTTTTAACGGCTAGTTCAAAATTATCAAATAAGTGTGGGGCCCCACATTTATTACAAATGGCTATGTTTATGGATATTTCAGCCGTTTCTGAACCGATTTTGATCAAATAAAGTTTATTCCGTCATTAAAATATTATGCTCGTTCTAATTTTACACTCAGTTTTTCATTATCTCACAAACAATAATTTAATGTAGCGCCCTCTCTACCAAAACTCAGCTATCCCTTTAACGAAATGTAATGATACGGCATATTAATTATTATAACTGTTTGTTTCTCTCTTTTCACAATATCGTTACAGGTTTTTGTTTCGAGTCGTTCATAAGATTCCCCTTTATGGGGAATTCCACCTCGTAGTTGTATTGATTGCTATGAACTGATGAAATATATCGCAATAGACTGAGGAATTATATGAACGAAGGTCTGGACAAAACGGTAACGCAAAGATTGAAGTTATGACCGGTTGAACTTTGTTCCGATTTGTGTGTATTGTTCGAAATCGCTATCGATCATGACATAATTTTGTGAGCTGCTGCAGCCCCTTGTAAGTTGTTCATGTTTGTTTTGTTTTCATGTTAAAGAGAAAGTTCCCCCAAATATCAAATTTGGATTGGAGAAAGCACATTAACTTTATAACTCCAACCATCCAACCGTAGAGGTTTGAGCACAGGGATTTTCCATTGGTCAGGTTTTGTTTGCCGCCCTCTTTAAATGGTAATTTGCCAGAATTTGGGATTGCCACCGACCATGCCGACGCTAAAACAAGTTTCTACTAACTTTTTTCATAGACCTTCATAGAGTACCGAAGTAGTGACGTCACATGCTTTTGTTATGGCATAGTAATGGTTCTAAACAACTTTTCCTTTCATACTGGCCTGTGGCAGTGGGTTGGAGCTGGACGAATGCCTTCTTAGCAACCGCTAGATCACCAATTCATTGCTTACCTGACATTGTTTAGAACCATCACCCATGGCAATGGGCAGTATGCATAAAACGTAGCAATTGCTTATAATCAATTGCTTCAAGCACAAGCAAGAGCTTGTCAAGCAAAAGATCAAGTTCAAGCAAGTGCTTAATTTCGTATGCATAAGCTTTTGCTTGTGCTGAAACCTTTTGCTTACACTGCCTAAGCAATAGACCGCTTCTGTAATGTATGCAACTAATATGCGTATGACGTCAGACTCCCCGTTGGCAAGCTTAACAATAGTAACTAGGTCCGGCAAGCTCCGGCAAACATAGCTTGCCGGACCTAGTTACTATTGTTAAGCTTGCCAACGGGGAGTCTTACGTCATACGCATATTATTTGCATACATTACAGAAGCGGTCTATTGCTTACGTGTTGAACAAAGCATCGTTACGGTTGTGCGAACATCGCACTGCATGACAACAAAGGGGATTCGTAGTGTATGCAAACGTCGTGTAGTCCCTTGCATATCAGCTTTCCCTGGTCGTGCCCGACCTGGCAACAGTATTTTTCTTACGCAAATATTTTCAAATCATGAACAAAATTGCCTACATGGATATAAATGTCTAAAATAACAGCCATTTGATTAAATATGTAATCACAACATAACCTCTGGAACCAGGAGTTCTAAATCATCCTGAAACGGTATGAAAACTTGATTCTAAAACGCGAATGTCCTTAGTAAGCAAGAGCTCAAGGTGGTCTGGAGGTGCTTGAAAAAACGCAAGCAATTGCTTATCAAGACAAGTAAAAGGTTCGTTTTATGCATACGGTTTTAAGCAATTGCTTGTTTGGTTAGCAATTGCTTACGAGCAGTAAGCAATTGCTTGTGCTTGTAAGCAAAAGCTTTTGCTTGCAAGCAATTGCTTGTTTGTGTGCATACCGATTCAAGCAAAAGGCTAGCACAAGCAATTGCTTGTTTTTATGCATACGGCCCAATGAATAGCTCTGACGTCACACTTCGGTACATTGGGCCGTATGCATAAAAACAAGCAATTGCTTGTGCTAGCCTTTTGCTTGAATCGGTATGCATGAAAACAAGCAATTGCTTGCAAGCAAAAGCATTTGCTTACAAGCACAAGCAATTGCTTACTGCTCGTAAGCAATTGCTTACCAAACAAGCAATTGCTTGAAACCGTATGCAGAAAACGAACCTTTTACATGTCTTGATAAGCAATTGCTTGCGTTTTTCAAGCACATCCAGACCAGCTTAAGCTCTTGCTTACTCAGGGCATTCGCGTTTAAGGATCAAATTTTCATACCGTTTCAGGATGATTACGAGCTCTTTATTCCAGAGGTTATGTTGTGATTTCATATTTAATCAAATTTCTGTTATTTTAGACTTTTTACGGCAATTTTCGTCCATCGATATGCACAGAAACCTCCCTAATGCTCTGTGCTGTTTCCCCCTATTTGCGTAAGCAAAAATACTGCTGCCAGGTCAGGCACGAAGCGTTGTTGTCCTGCAGTGCGATGTTCGCACAACCGTAACGATCCTTTGTCCAACACGTAAGCAATTGCTTAGGCAGTGCAAGCAAAATGGGCCGTATGCATACAAACAAGCAATTGCTTATAAGCAAATGCTTTAAGCACAAGCAAGAGCTTGTCAAGCAAAAGATCAAGTTCAAGCAATTGCTTAAATTCGTATGCACAAGCCTTTGCTTGTGCTCAAACCTTTTGCTTGCACTGCCAAGCAATTGCTTACTTGTTGGACAAAGGATCGTTACGGTTGTGCGAACATCGCACTGCAGGGCAACAACGCTTCGTGCCCGACCTGGCAGCAGTATTTTTTTATTACGCAAATAGGGGGAAACAGCGCGGAGCATCAGGGGGGTTTCTGTGCAGATCGATGGACAAAAATTGCCGTAAAAAGTCTAAAATAACAGGAATTCGATCACAACATAACCTCTGGAATATGGAGCTTGAAATCATCCTGAAAGGGTACGAAAAATTGATCCTTAAACGCGAATGCCCTGAGTAAGCAAGAGCTCAAGCTGGTCTGGATGTGCTTGAAAAAACGCAAGCAATTGCTTATCAAGACAAGTAAAAGGTTCGTTTTATGCATACGGTTTTAAGCAATTGCTTGTTTGGTAAGCATTTGCTTACGAGCAGTAAGCAATTGCTTGTGCTTGTAAGCAAATGCTTTTGCTTGCAAGCAATTGCTTGTTTTTATGCATACCGATTCAAGCAAAAGGCTAGCACAAGCAATTGCTTGTTTTTATGCATACGGCCCAATGTTTCAGTACAAGCAAAAGCTTGTGCATATGAATTCAAGCAATTGCTTGAACTTGATCTTTTGCTTAACACGCTCTTGCTTGTGCTTAAAGCAATTGCTTATAAGCAATTGCTTGTTTTTATGCATACGGCCCATTATATTTGTCATTCTTCTTGGATATCCTGAGGCTGTTTTTTTAAATCTCTTATGCATGCACAATCATTTTGTTTACAGCTCCGATGTTTTTTCTTGTGCGACATTGCAGATTTAACAAAGATCCAACTAAGAGGGCAGCATACATTTTATCCAAATTTTATCCAAATCCGCTCAAACTTTCGCTATTAGGTTTATTGATTTATTTTCCATTCACCCAAATTGCTTAGAGGCTTGTAGAACATGCTCTTTCAAACACGTCAAACTTTTGAAATGTAAATCAATGGAGCCGCGAGCTATCGAATCTGGCAAATTCTTCTTCAGGCGAACGAATGACACTGACTGAACTAAACATAGAATTATAAACATGCACAGGTAGGAGGAAAGTGCGCCCAGCAACAAGCTGGAGTGAACAAGAACAAAAGAATGGGGGGATACAATGGAGGAGGTGTGCATGCAGTAGCGTCATGCAGTCACGTCATGCAGTAACGTCAAACTATTGATATGCCAATCGATATTTCTTTATGAATTCGTGATAACAAGCAGAAGTATTAAGTAATTAGGCCTACTGATGTCAACAAAATTAAATTAATAATAATGTATGCATGTTAATCCGTCTACTGTTTTTTTTGTGATCTTTTATAGGCAATTGTTGGAATTTGTATGTGACTTTTTTTTATAACGGGGACTGCCTCGACAGAACCTAACGGTTTTATTTGCAGTTACCCAATTCACTTATATTGAATAACTTCTTACAATTCTGGTATTTTTGTAAACATTTGTTTTCATTTTGTGTGTTGTTATTGTTTTTCATTGTATATAATCTGTATTTTATACTCTTTGGATTTGAATTGAAATAAACTTGAAACTTGAAACAAAAAATCGATATTTCTTTATGAATTCGTGATAACAAGCAGAAGTATAAAGTAATTACTGATGTCAACAAACATTAAACATTTATGATTTTTCATGTACAAATGTATGGTAACCTGCTCGTCAATGCTCTTACAATTGGCGACAATTTCGGAAGGATCAAACGCTCAATCATATTCTTCTGTATCTTGTCCGATTCTGCCTAAATTGTCACTGTTAGATAGCAGCAAAATCTGGCCTGTTTTTTTTTTTTTTTTTTTTTACAAAGAAGGGTATGCACAATAAACAAAAGAAAACGTCGCCATGTATTGTCCTATAGTGGGCAATGATTATAAGTGACAAGCAAGAACGCATTCTCTGTCAAATTCGTTAAGGCTATTTTACATGCATGTAAATGTTACTCTAACTATTTGGTGCCAAAGTTGATTAAATCCCTTGCAGCTGGAATTTTCTCATATACCATTCAAAATAAGTTTAAAGGAAAAGTTATATTCTGGTTTAGAGGGCGTCAAAAACAAATAGTAATTTTGCGAGATACAATTAATTGTATAGAACTGTACAGGCACATCATTTGTAATACCAAACAACGTTTGTTTGTTCAAAATCCGTTCAGAAATATGTGAATATCAATTACTAAAGTCATTATAATACTTTTGAAATAGATGTCACTTTAATCAGCGACTTAAACAATACGAAATTTGATAATTTAATAACTTAATAATTTTGGACAGTATCTCAGTCTCTGCTGAATGTTTATTTAAGAAAAAAACTCACATTCATGTTTTTTTTACAGAAAAAAATTACATGATTTTGCAAGTTTATCTTGATAGAACTGAACAATTATCCATTTAAATTATCTCTATTATGCTAATATCCTTGCCATTATTATTTACCACCGGGTATTAATTTTATTTCTTGATTAGATGAGATTATTCTGGTGGTATCAATGGGTTGTACCTCAAATTGACAGTTACAACCTTTGTAAGTTCGTTCCAGAAGTATTCGTGCCCCCTGACATCTTCAGGCCATCTCATATACGGTTTGCGGTCGCTCAGATACAGACGAACCAGGTACGGTATCTCGTCCTCAGGAATATCTTCAAGAAAGATGACGACGGTGTTTTCTGTCAGCTCGTCATGCACGTGGTCCATAGCGGTGCGAAACTTGATGAGAAACCAGTTGTCTCGGACAGCGCGTCTGCTGAGGAGCATGATGGTCTTAAAGGGAGAGATCCACTTTTGCAAGCCAAAATTCAAAAGTTGCGAGGTTATTGTCTTATATGAAAGGAAATGTCATTTAATAGCATGCCTGAAAAAATTAGGGCTTGAAATCTCTTTTTCGTGGAGTTATAGACCTAAAACTGAATAAACTGAGGGACGTCGGTTAATTATGTACATACGTATTTTTGGCCGGTGAGTAAGTTCGTACATAGATTTCACGGAGTGCCAGATCGGTATGCATGACCCCTACGTGACCCCCGCTAGCTACGTGAGCCGCGCATAAGTACTAATGTGTGAGCGTTTACCAAGCAAAATACCCAAACTTCGCTTAAACTGACTACATGTAATTATATATTCTTTCTTTTTGAGATCTTTTTCCGTGACATACGTTAACAAATGTCGGCTTCACAATACCTTTACGAGAATTAGTACTATATTGTTGTAATACTATGCAAATCAGTTGAACTCCTTTATTGACCGATATATAGTTTAAATGGAGGGACGCATTCGTTTTTCATTCGTAGAATCCAAATTAGAGGGCTGTTCGCTCTGATTTTTTTTTTGCGTGTTACATTGATCCCCATCCGTCAACTGAAAGCTGTTGAGACGTTTTGTAAAAGTGGATCTGTCCCTTTAAAGCTATGCTCCACAGCGTAGTGAACTGCCTCCAGGTAGTGCATACCAAGGGTGAGGTCTTCATCACCAAAGGAATACCTGTCGTAATCCGGAAGACGCTCTTCTAGGGTTGGTCGCAGGTGCTCTCTGGCCCACATCTCGTCGTCTTCAGTAAACATGATGTTGAGATCAAAGACAAACTCGTCGTGTTCTCGCGCGTCTTGCAGTTCCCTGTAACCGATGATTGCAAGTTTCACCAGGAATAGTTTGTACCTGATCAACCATCTGTTGTGGAAAGCGAGCAGCAGACCAATAAGCAAGGCGAGGGATACGAACGGGAGGGTAGAAAGGAGTACAATGTTTGGAACGCAATATTTACTTGGATCAAACTCGAACAAAGGCTTTCCCCGCAATTGGCTCAAGGAAACGGCCGAACAAAGGGTTTCATTCTTGTTTAGAAACATTTCAGACGAGTTGGCGAGGTCATTAAGCCAGCCATAGCCGCATTGACATGCCAACGGGTTTCCAGAAACATCGATGTAAACTAGATCGTAAGTTAACAAAGTGCTCCATGTGCTGCCATTGAATGCGACCAACCGATTATTGGATAGACTCAAATTCCTTAGACGTGGCGTGTTTTCCATGGCGCCTTCCTCAACAAACATAAGTTCATTATCATTGATGCTCAGAGTCTCTAGAACCGGCAGGTACTTCAGCGCGTCGGTTGATATAAGGAGAAAATGATTTCGGTTCATATCTAAGTAAGTGAGAGATTGTAATCCATGAAATATGTTCCCGTTGAGAAAGAAAAGTTTGCAATTGTCCATCGTCAAGTAAGCGAGCAACACATTGTCTTCAAAAACTCCTTCTGGCAAATCTCCGAAAGGGTTGTTGCTCAGATGCAGCTTGCGCAAATTATTTAATCCTTGGAACAAAGACTCACTGTAAAAGGAGTCCCAAAGATCTCTTCTCTTGAGTTCCGAGTGACTCAAATCTATGATTTTGATCACTTTTGTGTCGTTAAATGTTATGCCAGGAATAAAAGGGTCGTATTCTCCGGAATCTCCAGGTATTCGATTAGAAAAATAAAATTCGTTAAGACCAGGAGACAATGCTATATTGAATAATTGCGTTCCTGTGAGATCAATTGTCTGAAGACTATCAAGTCCGCCATACGAAAATAAGTCCAACGAAAACAGTTGTTCATTACGGCTCAGATTCAAGGATGACAAATTGTTAAGGCCGATTAACTCATAATCATGCAATGCGAGTAGTTTATTCCCCGGTAGACTTAGATACTCTAAATTATTTACCCAAGTGGCATTGTGTGGATTAATTTGAACGATTTCGTTTCTTATCAATCTGAGTGCTCGAAGACCAGGCATTCCTGCGAAATAGTCCGGTTCTATCTTTTCGATATAATTGCCGAGCAGCCCTAGCTCTTCAAGACAGTTTAACCCCAACAAGAAGTTTGCATTTAGCGGGAGATACCCACTGTCCGTGACGGCAAGTGTTACTAATGGGTGATTATACAAGGGTGAGAAAACGGCAACCGGACTGTCACTCAGTTTAATAAACCCATAATTGAGGTTGTTTATTGATGACCTTGCAACACCACGTGAAACGTTTAACAAAATAGATTCAGTTTGACCGACGAATTGTATCCCTAGTCCAAGCCTTTGGACTGGCAATGACGCTATTACGTCTTCCGAAATTAAACGGATTGGGTTATCTTGCAGGCTGAATAAAACAGTTGGGCAAGCGAAGATGATTTTTTCTGGAGTGATATCTTGGAACTTGTTGGTGGTAAGTTGTACCTCCACTAGCATGTCTGTCTTACATCGGGTCACATTCAAGAAGCTTAGATGGTTCCCCGATAGAAAAAGATATCTCAACTTTGGAAACCATTCTATTAAATCGTTTGGCAAATCTTTCATGTAGCAAAATTCTAGGTTTAATAAAACAAGTGCATTTAGGGATCGGAATGGTACACTGTGTGGTAGTACAAGATGTTTATTTCCACCCAGATTCAAGGACTCTAGATGCCTGAGAGGGTGGAAAGCCGCGGACTGAATGGTTTTTAATAAGTTGAACGACACATCCAAAGTTACAAGATTCGGATAGGGTTTAAATGAAGTGTTCAACAGAACACGGATGTAGTTTTGTGCCATGTTTAACGTCATTGCACTTTCAGGAAACTCGATTGGAACTGTTTCGAGTCGCACGCCTTTACACATCACTGATTTATCATCCTGATCCCACCGACAGGGTGTTTGGGTGAAGCGGTCTGTCTGTTCCTGGACCTCGTTCAACCGACCAGAGAAGGTTTCTCTACCACCAGTGGTGGAGATGTGCGCCCCTTCCGCTCCCAACACGACAATGATGAGCAGAAGGCACACGTGTCTATATACCGTTCCCATGGTGTTATCGTCACTCGATGCAATCTGCATATTGGAGAAAATTAAAGGAGCTATATTAACCAAATGGCATACATCGTCATTCAGATAATAAAACAAAAAATGGGTGTAATATAATTTGAGTTGAAATATTACATCCATATAGACTAATTAACCGAACATTTAGAATTCAACAACAGAGGCGCGACATCAGCAGCAACCAGAAACCTCAACCCACTCTCCCTCAAAATTCCACTATCAAACACCAATGACCACCAGAAGTCCTTCTTTCCTAACACTGCAAGAGACTGGAACAAATTACCATACTCAGCCACTAGTTTGAAAGTGAGGTTATAAAAAACTAAGTGCAATGTTTGTTAGAGCATTGTTGCATTGTAACCAATCAGTGCAGTAATTTTTTAGATATTTTAGAAGATATTTTGAATATTATACATAAAGAAAAGAAAGATATATATTTGATGGGTGATTTTTATATAAATTTATTTGATATTAATTCTTGCCAATCTGTTAATGATTTTTAGATTTATTAATGATACATTTTCTATATCCTATGATCCATTGTCCAACTCGAATCACTGATAGGTCGTGTACATTAATAGATAATATATTTACAAATAATGTAGAAGAGTCATGGTCTGGAACTATTTTAAGTGATATAAGTGATCATTTGCCAGTATTTTTGATTAATAAAAAGCAATGTGTAAATAATGAAAATAATTCTTACTTTAAAAGTGATATGAATGATATTAAGAAATGTATGCAATTAATTTTTAATTCAGATTGGTCAGTGTTTTCTGAAGATCCAAATTATAGTTATGAATGTTTTATAAGACAATATACTCGCATCTTTAATCAATGTTTTCCTTTGAAAGAATATGTAAAAAGTAAAAAGTATAATAACCCATGGTATACTAAAGAGCTGCGTAAATTGTGTAAAAAGAAGTGTAAGTTATGTAAGAAATACTTGAGAAAACGAACGGATTATAGGTAGGAGAAATATAATAAGTATCGAAATATGGTGAATGGTAGAATTAAGAATATTAAAGGTGAATATTTTAAAACAAAATTTAAAAATGCATCAGGGAATATTATAAAACATGTAAGAATACTAAGAAGAATAATTTGCCTGAATTGTTAATGTGTAATGAACAACCTGTACATGATAAGGCTGAAATGTGCTCAGTTTTTAATGATTCTTTTGTTAACATTGGACCAAGCTTGACTGATGATTTGGGTAATGATATTGTTGATATAGAAACTTTTAGTAATATTGATTTTATTCCACGCACAGCCTTTTTTAACCCAACAACACCCACTGAAATAATTGATATTGTAAGTAAGTTAAAGAATAATAAAAGTTGTGGTTATGATGATGTAAGTGTTGATTTATTGAAAAAGGTTATTTATATTATTTTCCGTGTAATATTTAACATTTCTTTGAGTAAGGGTATTGTACAAGAAAAATTAAAAATTGCCAAAGTTATTCCTGTTTTTAAAAAAGGATCAAAAGAAAATGTTACAAACTATCGGTCGATATCTTTACTTCCTGAATTTTCAAAATGTTTAGAGAGAGCCGTTTATAACCGCCGTTTTATGTTTTTTTTTACTAATTGCAATATCATTTCTGAACAACAATATGGTTTTAGACCTGGGCACATCAAATGCAATAATGCACTTTATTTATAATGTTTTACAAACTTTTGAAAATAATGAGATTTTATTTGCCTTGTTTTTAGACTTGAGTAAAGCGTTTGACACTCTAGACCATGACATATTGTTAAAAAAGTTATATTATTATGGTATACGTGGAGTTATTTTACAATGGTTTAAGAGTTATTTAGACAATAGAACTCAATTTGTACAAATAAACAATGTCAAGTCTGATACAAAAATACTTAAAGGTATGGTGACAAGAAAACTGCCTCAAAATTGGGTTTTACTGTATCTAAGGTAGATGTTCATGAAGATTACTAATACAAACATATTTTCCTCGTGGGAAAACCCGGTAAAATAAAAAAATCAACTTGTAAATTCACTTTCGGAACCCCCGTAAAAAAACCGAGTCCCGGGCGAACAAAAAATGACGTCATCTTTGTGACGTCACCTGCAGGCAATCGCAGTTTAGCTCGGTCATAGACGTACACGCTGAGTGCAATACTCACGTTGACACAGAGATATTATTTCCATTTGTTTAAATATTTGCAAAAATTTGTTCAGGTTTATATCATGGACGATATACACTCAGATGTGTAGCTGCATCCTGCTACAATTCATTTCTTAGCAATTCTTAAGCATTTTCAGTAAAACCTCAATTTACAAGCAAAAACGAGTTTGTTTTCTAGCAAGTCATAGGCTCTGCATGTAAACAATGAACATTCCTCCGCGTTGCGGTCTGCATGTGATGTCATGAATCGGGTGACACGTGCGCACATTCCTGCTCCGCTATAAATGACTTTTTTTAGGAGCATGGTACGCCGATGCGGAAATAAAGCAAAAAACTTGCATGAAACTTACCTTTTTTCCCAACTTCAGGATTTCTTTGAAAAAAAGAGTGTGGTATATCAATAAAGGCACATATTTAAAGCTATCAAGCTGAATCAAAGCCGGGATTACCCCCCTCCTTTAAATCTGGTGTGCCACAAGGGTCCATCCATCCTGGGACCTCTCTTATTTATTATCTACGTTATTTATTATCTACGTTAATGACATGTGCAATATTACTGACAAGCTAAAACTTATTTTATTTGCTGATGATACAACTGCTTTTATGTCTCATTCTGATCCTCAGGTTTTACAAAATGTGTTTCATCAGGAAATTTTAAAACTTTTTAATTGGTTTTTAAATAATAAATTGGTTGTAAATTATGATAAAACTTAGTTTATGGTTTTTACAAATAGAAATATTGATTATAATAATGTTAATTTAAGATTAAATGATTATTCTTTTGAACGTGTTAAAGGGATAGTTGAGTATTGGTCAAACTTAACTTTAGTAACCAAAACCTGCACGATTACGGTACAAACTAATAGCTATTACTTCACCATGCTCGAAAAGTATACACAATTACAAACCACAAAATAAAACCCCTGTTATCATTCAAAAAGAGCCGTTACAACTCGAAGTGTCAAATTAACTCTAGAGAACGCCAGCGCGAAGAACTAGCGTTCTAGGTCCTAATACGGGACTGTAGTGCATTGCGCGGTAATAGTACGTGTAGTATGTACATGACTGCAAGCCCCGTTTGTTCGCCTTTCGTTTAGGAGTCGCGCTAACACACGGAGACAAGTCCATGAGGCGCATATATCACTGCTTTTTTGCGGAATGGAGGGAAAAATCATAATCTTAATCAACCCGATAGTTGGATCACATATTGGAGAGTGAATTGCTGGTAAGTACCGTATCATATGTATAGTTTTAAGCACAATTAGCGTGCACAAAAATATTTAGTTTCAGTTCTCTATCACGAGGACCTAGATCGCTAGCGACTCGCGCTAGTGTTCTCTAAAAAGTGATACCCGGGCGTCAACCACTTTTATATGATATTTTGAAAGCAAATTTCACAACAATGAGAGCATTTTAATCGAAATTATTAGTATTTCCCATGTTTTTTTCGATGATCTTTCATATGAAATTGAAATCAACCAAATCCGTTACAATTAATTTTTTTTTTTTTTGGGGGGGGGGGCACTTTGGAAATTACCAATACTCAACTATCCCTTTAATAGTTTGAAGTTTTTAGGTGTTGTAATAAATCATAAATTGAAATGGTGTGAGCATATAAGTGCAGTGTGCAATAAAATTGCTAAAAATATTGGTGTTTTATATAAAGTTCAATTTTATCCTTTAAAGGGGTAGTTTAGTTTTGGTAAGGCTGAACTTAAGTAGCTAAAACCTGCACAGTAACATAATAAACTAATAGTTATAACTCCACCATGCTCTAAAGGTATACAAAATTACAAACGACTAAGTAAAAAGCCTGTTATCATTCAAAAAGAGCCATTCAAACACAAGAGGGCGCTTTTTTTTTAAAGGCATTGATTTCAACCATTTTTCATACAAAATTATGCATGTGATGTTTTATTGATATAATGATTAAATAGCGAGATCATCAACAACTATTTAAAAAACGCTTTTGAAAATCTTTGAAAAAGTGCAAGCATTTTTTTTTTTTATTCTAAAAATCAACTAATTATTTGGGCCCCAAATAATTATAATATCAGATATATTTATTGATATTTCAGCCGTTTCTGGGTCGATTTTGACCAAATAAAGTTTATTCTGCCATTAAAATTGCATGTTCTCTCAAATTCGACATTCAGTTTTTCATTACCTCACAAAAAAATTGTGATGTGCAGCGCCCTCTCTACCAAAACTAAACTACCCCTTTAAATATTCTAAAAATGTTATATCATACTTTAATAACGCCATATTTGAATTATTGTATAACTGTATGGGCAAATTTTAACAAAAGTGATATGGATAGGCTACTTAAACTCCAAAAGAAAGCAGTACGAATTATTACTCATTCGCAATATTGTGCTCATTCCAATCGTTTATTTTATGAACTTCGAATATTGAATGTAAATGATATGGGAAATTTTTATATTGCAGTTTTAATGTATTTATGCTATAATAGATTATTGCCATCATTTTTATTGACATGCTTTGATTTGAATCTCGATGTGCACAATTACAATACTAGAAATGCCTCAAATTACCATCTCCCCAAAATACGAACTACATGTATGAAAAACTCTTTCTTTTTTCAAGGTCCTGTTATATGGAATAGTATACCTCCTGAAATCAAATTTAGAAAAACTCTCAATCTTTTTAAAATCAAATATAAACAATTCTTATTAAATAACTATAGTAATCAGTAAAGGCAATTTTGACCCTCTTGTAACTTAGTGTGTTTCTATCGTATGTTTTGTATGTTTAGTATCTGTATCATGGGGTAGGCTTTCATATAAGGAATTCCCTCCTTTCTGCCTACTCCAAACACTCCCATAATTTATATTTGTATTTGTATTTTACTGTGTAATGTCACCTTGGCATGTATATTGTACATTGTAATGTTTTTATGAAGAGTGTGAATAAAATTTGAATTTGAATTTGAAATGACTACTGCAATTCAGCTTGTAGCTGTGAATGTGACATTTTGTTGAATAAAATACCATTATTATAATTCTACAAATTCAAACTTTATTTGATCAAAATCGGTTCATAAACAGAAGAAATATATATCCGATTGGAATACATGTGGGATCCACACTTATTTCATAATTTAAGAAAAATATAAAAATAAAGCATAAACTTTTCGAAAAAAATACCTAAAAGGTTTTGAAATAGTTGTTCACTATTGAATCGATTTC
The DNA here is from genome assembly GCA_037951105.1 of Echinarachnius parma. NCBI lineage: Eukaryota > Metazoa > Echinodermata > Echinoidea > Clypeasteroida > Echinarachniidae > Echinarachnius > Echinarachnius parma. Next base: position 113,834 of record JBAMJV010000880.1, on the reverse strand, counting down.
TTTTTATTCCAATGCTCTAAATTAGATCAGGAAAAGCAAGTCATATGTACACCACACCACAAATCATGGTGTGATTATTCGAAATCTGTAGAATGTATAACAAGTAATGCACACTGATTGATAAATTGTAGATTTAAATTATAATATATTAAATGCGCTCAAAAACTGCTACAAATAATGTATTTATAAGAGTACTCACATATTATACAACAACGAACAGATTGTTTTCCAAAACACCGATGTATTCAGCGGATCTGTTTGTGTTCCGTTTGAAACAACGTTATTACCCAACCATTGCAACATGTATAATGGGATATCGGTCTATTTGTTAATGTATTTATCCACGTCGATTACTCAAATACCAAACCAGGGCCAAATATTCATTGTCAACTTGACAATAGAAACATTATATCCATTAATTCTATTATATTGGTGCACGAATCATAATTCAAACCAACAAGGAAGTGATTTAATTATTCGCCCATTCACTCTCGGAACCAGGTGTACCCACTGACCTCTACTACTAGTAGAGGTCAGTGGGTGTACCATGATTAGAGGCTTTTCGTCCAGCGTCCTACGCGGCTTTCACCGACGCAGGAACGATCTATTGGTACGTCGGCCGCGCTAAAACAACTCTGGTTTACAAGCCGTTTCGCTTATTTGGTCAACGCGGCCGTAGACTCGGATCGTTGAACAGCTGGGCAGCACACTACACATGCACACTCTACACACTACACTACATACAAGTGCGGGCGCTGATGATGAACGTTTGACCTCGCTACGAGCAGCTAGCGCCGCTGATTGGCTGTTTGCCTGATCGAGCGTTCTCATAGCACGGACGCAAAATTGACAAAAGACGGTCGATGATAACAGTTCAAGAACGGAGGGACCGCTGTTACTACAGGAAATTGGCGATTTTGCACACGACATATTACTTTCTAGGGCCGCGTTGCGCTTGCGAAAAGCCCATGAAATGTCTCAGCTTTAGTAACCAATACATGCTCAATAACATTACAAACTAATAGTTATGACTCCACCATGCTCGAAAGGTATAGAATATTACGAACGACTAAGTAAAATGCCTGTTATTATTCGAAAGGAGCCATTAAAACACAAGAGGGCGCTCTCTAAAAAAACGTTGGTTTCAACCATTTTTCATGCAAAATTATTCATGTGATGTTTTGTTGAAATAATAATTAAATAGAGAGATCATCAACAACTAGCAGTGTCTCATTGTTTGTATTGTGTGCGTCTTCTCCTATTTGTGTCATGTAAAGTTCTCTCTTGTCCCATGTTGGTCTCTGTTGGCATCCCCTTTTCCCCCTTTTTCCTCTCTATATTTGTTTATGTTGTTGTAGTCTAGAATGTGTTAATTTAAATGTACAATATACCTAACTATTATTTGAGGGTTCCACAATTGTACAAGCATTGCTTTTTAGTGGACCCCTCTTGTTTCCAATATGTATATCACTATTTTGTGCAAATTATCATTATTCATTTGTAATGTTTTGTTGGAAGCAAGAATAAATTGAAATTGAAATTGAATTGAACTATTTAAAAACCTCTTTTGACATTTTTTGAACAAGTGTAGGCATTTTTTTATTTTGTTTTTTAAATCATCGAATAAATCCAGATTTTTTCCGATCGGATATATTTATTGATATTTCAGCCGTTTCAGAACTGATTTTGATCAAATAAAGTTTATTCCGTCATTAAAATTGTATGCTCTTTCAAATTTTACACTCAGTTTTTCATTATCTCACATTTTATTTTCGTGCAGTGCCCTCTATACCAAAACTGAGCTACCCCTTCAAAGCTAATAATGTTATTATCATGGTGAGGTGAATATGCTAAAGTTATCTAGTAGAATTGTCCAAATCCACAAATATTACTTAGAACTCTAGAATTCATTCATACCTTGTATTAATACCAATAGAAGCATGGAACAGGTTTTGTTTTTAACGGATTTCTCTTTCAAAAAGCTGTATCGCTTCGGTGATCCCTCGCATATATCCCCAAGTTGATTTGTATCCTTCGGGTTTATGTCAGGTTTATAATAGCTTCTGACCATTCAGGCAATGAGAATTAAGGGGTTTCAGGGACGAGCACCGTCTAGGGTTTTATATAGCTCAGTCGGAAGAGCACCGGTCTAGCAATCCGGAGGTCTCGAGTTCGAAACCCGTTGGAATCCCATTTTCTTTGCCTTCTTTTAAGCACAATATATTTCTGGTCAGTTTCTCTATATGTTTGAATATCTCTTTCGTAAGAATATATTTACGATCGAAGAGTTCAGATTTTTAATTATCCACTGGAACGTTATAACTTTGTACAAAGTCAGTATAATATGAAAGCGAATATCAATTTGCATCACTTTGCTATGCCCATGAAGAAGATACCCCCTGTCACTGCGGAGAGACCCAGACAATGGACCACATCAGCGCGGCGGAGTAGGGTGCACAGATAAAGAGCTGGTCCTTGAGAACGAGACGGCCATCGCAGCAATCGCACGATAGAAGGATTTAATTTATAAACTTAAATCTTGATCTGAGGAAACACGAACGAACGAACGAAATACCGAACGAACGAACGAAATACCGAACGAACGAACGAAATAACGAACGAAGGAACTTTGCATTTTCGCTTATTACTTGGCCATATGATATCCATTTCAAGCACCGAAATACGAAATACCGAACGAACGAACGAAATACCGAACGAACGAACGAAATAACGAACGAACGAACTTTGCATTTTCGCTTATTACTTGGCCTTATGATATCCATTTAACATGAAAGTTTCACACATTATACTCAGTGGATATGCCAAACATGACTATTCATCACTTTTGGACAGAAATGACTAGATCAATTAAAGGATAAATGTTTACGTAAAGGCATACAATTCTTAAATAATGATTGCACTAAAAAAGATGTGATAACACTTGCAAAGGTGATCGAAACTTGACTGGAACATATGTGAATTAATCACTGGACATTAGGATTTTTTTAGTGGCCAATGGTTTCAAATGCCAATAGAAACATAAGCGTTGATCAAATTCGTAAGCAGAATAGAAATAAAGGTGTATGACTTGTAAAATAGGTCTGCCGAAAAACAAATCCGTGAAAATAAACACAGTAGTGATTTAAAGGGATCTAGTAACTTTGTTGACATGTGCAAAAAGTGATGAAGAGTTGATGCAATGTACCGGTCGTATCAAAAAAAGCGTTACACTTTTGAAAAAATTGTCAACATTACATTTGTATATATTTATAAGATTTTTTCATGCCGATGGATGCCCAATGGTCTCATCTATCAAGTGCCACTAACAAAACAAATTTTCGTTCACGCTTGGGCGAACACTGACAGTTTTTGTTCAGAGTGTCAAAAATGCCTTGCGCCAAATTGAAAGAAGAGGGACAATTAAACCAGCAGACCAAATAAGTACTTCCATTCAAACAAATTGCTCTTTGCCATAAATTTAAGAATATTTTATGATTGTGTCATTATTTTGTGGCAATTTTCTATCATAATTGAACTGATTTCATTGTTTTATGCATGGGAGAGAATCAATAATGGGTAATTACTTCAAGATCTTTTTTAAAGCACAGACACATCAAAACCACATGCCACTCATTCCATCCATCCATCAATCCATCAATCCATCAATCTATCAATCAATCCATCAATCAATCAATCAATCTATCAATCCAATCAATCAATCAATCAGCCCATCAATCTAGCAACATGAATACAATTATCCGTTCATGCTTCTGGGTCATCTTTTGTATGTGTCACACTCAATGAAAGGATTTGAATCGTTAATGAGGACAGGCTGGAAATGTTGTCATTAACGATGCAAGTCCTTTCATTATCTATCAATCTATGGCTTATGTATTCTCACCCACGCATAAAGCAATGAAATCAGTTAAATTATGATAGAAAATTGCCACAAAATGATTACACTATCATAAAAATAATCTTAAATTAATGGCAAAGAGCAATTGTTTGAAAGAGAGTACTTATTTGGTCTGCTGGTTTAATTGTCCCTCTTCTTTCAAATTGGCGCAAGCTATTTTTCACACCATGTACAAAAACAGTCAGTGTTCGCCCAAGCGTGAACGAAAATTTGTTTTGTTAGTGGCACTTGATAGATGAGACCATTGGGCATCCATCGACATGAACATTTTTTCTAAATATCTAAAAATGTAATTTTGAAAAAATGTTCAAAAGTGTAACGCTTTTTATGATACGCTCTGTATAGTGTTGTTATATCATATGTCAACAGGGTATTGTGTGAAAATTTCACGTCAAATGGACATTGCATGGCCAAGTAATGAGCGAAAATGCAAAGTGATATTGGGTGATATTCACTAACTCACTGCATTCACTTTGTACAGGGATGAAAAACTCGCCCGGAGTTTTTCTTATCTGAATACTTCAATCGTACATATCTTTGTAACGAAAGGGAAATTTGAAAAACCGAAACCTGTCCCATGATTTTATTATTAATACGAATACAACAAGGTATGAGGGAACCGCTAGATCAAAAATTTTATTTTGAGGATTTGGACAATGTTACTAAGTCCCTTTAAGACTAACTTTCTGATGCCAAATCTCATTTAGCAGCGAGTTTACGCCCCACCCAGATTTAGGGTCCAGAATCGGCAACGTGATTGAGACGTGATCGACAATTCATTGGCTTACGTCATGACGCGTCATCTACAGAATTTAGTTCATTTATCCGTTCTTTAGATGACGTCACATTTTGGCGATTTAAAAGGGGCGTTCCCAGGACAATTATATATTGACTAATTACCCCCAAATTGATTGATTTCATGAGAAATGATTGCCAAATTCTTTTTCTTCAGGAAAAATCAGCTATAGAGAGTTGAATTGTGAAATTTAGGCCATCTAGACGCTGTAGTTCCTTCAACTCCACACAGATACACACACACACACACACACACAATACAAAGTGTTTAATAATGCAGTGTTAACATTTCCTTTTTTCTGATTAAGCACTTTTTTTATCAAGATCGCTGACATTTCCTGACAATCTTTCCCCTAACACATTCACCAGAAAACAGTACCAATAACAAAATACCTTTGTTACTGTTTGTGTTTTTACTCACCGACGTTTGCGGTGTATTTGTGTGGAGTGTGTATGTGTGTGGGTGTGTGTGTGTGTGTGTGGGGGGGGGGGGGGGTATTTATGTGTGCACACATAGTTATACATTCTTTCACAAGCATTAATTTGTATGAAGATCGCTGCATGTTTAAATGTCAATTTCCTGACAGTCTTTCCTCTAACACATTCACCAAAAAACAGTAAAAATTAAAAAATACAATTGTAATTGTTTGTGTTTTTACTCACCGACGTTTGATGTGTATTTGTGTGGAGTGTGTATGTGTGCGTGCGTGTGTGTGTTCCTGTGTGTGTTCGTGTGTGTGTGTGTGTGTGCGTGTCTTTCTGTGTTCACATAAGTTATACATTATTTTACAATTTGTTTAATTCCTCGACCAGCCACTTGGCTCCACTCTTTCTACTTATAAGCCTCACCCACCAATCTATTCCCAAGATTTAGCGCAATGTAACTATCATCGCCCTGCCCAAGCCAACAAGCACTTAGACAACCCCAAGAACTACAGTCCCATCTCACTTCTCTGTGTCCCCTTCAAGCTCCTAGAAAGACTTCTCCTGGCCCGGCTAGAACCAATCGTAGACCCTCACATCCCTGAGGAGCAAGCAGGTTTCCGCCGTGGCCGAAGCACTGTCCAACAAATAGTAAAGCTGACCAATGACATTGAGACCAGTTTTCGAGAGTGGACTCAAGGCTGGTGGCATCTTGGTCGACCTGACTGCAGGCTACGACACCATGTGACACCAGAGACTCACCTGAAGCTGCTCCACAAGGTCCTCGACCGTCACCTCGTAGGTTTCCTCTCCAGCATCCTGTCCAACCGCAGCTTTCTCATGAAGACCATCGGTGGACGGTCAAGCCGTCCGCGACGACTCAGAAACGATCTTCCCCAAAGCTCAGTCATGGCACGCATTATCTTTAACATGTACATCAGTGACATGCCCAAGACTGCTTCATAGCAGTATGGCTACGCATATGACCTTGCTCTCATGTACTCTGACAAAAGTACAAGACGCTCTAACAACGGACATGGCACTGATTGTAACATACCTGAAGACCTGGAGACTCAAGCTGAGCGCCGCAAAAATTACTGCAACCGCCTTCCATCTGAACACCAAGGAAGCAAACCGCCAGCTTACCATTCTTACAGTCAATGTAAATGGGACTCCCGTTCCATACAACCCCTCTCCCACATACATTGGGATAAACCTGGACAGACAGCTGACATACAAACCACACCTTGACGCTCTCTGTGCCTAAGTCTCACATGGAAGATATCGTCATACTAAAGGGGCATTTGACAAAATCTAACCCTGTTTTATTCTTCTTTCATCATAAGCTAAACAACACGGTAAAAGAGAAACAAGGAAGCTCCAAGTAATTTTCGTGGAGTTAGACACTTTACAGGCCTCACTTAAATAATTTCTATTGGTGTTTGTTCAAATTACTTAGATGTATCTTTTTACTTTTTTAACTAAATATCGTAATGTCACTTTTGTGTGAATTTATTATAAGGGAAATATTACAATTAAAGCATCCGAAGACAAAGGAGTGGGGAATCATTGATTTCTTCTGTCGAGATTACCACGGGATATTATGTTTCCTATGTTCTCCGCAACAATGGCACAATAAAAACTTGCCTTATGTGCCAAAATTGTAGCATGTTTCGGATCCCAGATTGTTCCACAGATAAGAAGCGGAGTGTTTAATGTGCAGTGGGCTTTAAAGGTCTGTCTAGCCAAGAATCATCAGATGCAATATAATAAATGACAAGTTAGAAGTATGCTTTTTGATTTTACATTCAATACATTTATTCATATTCATATAATTATATCATATTAAAATCTACAAGTAATGGTTAAAAGCAGTAAATACATGATGTTCATAAATGTGAATTGTTAGAAAGGCAATAATATACATGTTCATGGAATCATGGGGGTGTTTCTCAAATATTCTAAGTTGAACTTAACTGTAAATTGGACCTAACTACAATGGAAAGCAATTTTTATCATTGGAATACAATATATTCGAAAGTAACAAAGCAAGAATTTAAAACCTTTCATAAATGTTGCATCAAGAACATGAAATCCTTTTTATAATTATAAATATTAATGATTGGAATCAACATTTTAGAAGACTTTTAACACAATTTTTCAAAATGAACTAATGGCTGTCCATACATTTTAAGTCCAACTTAGAGTTAAGTTTAACCTAAGATCTTCGTGAACCCCCCCCCCCCCCCCCCCCCAGCAGAAATAATCCCCCAGTCGTACTAAATTGCAAGTTGTATTCTAAATGCGTAAATCAGTAGCCCATTCCATAAAACTGTTGCAATTGTGTCCAATTATTATTGTAAAAATTATAACAACTTCCACATGGTGTTGTTGAGATAAAATGTGACTGGATATAGCAAAACCCAGCACTTGTCGGAAAATCTTAGAATTGAGATTTTCCAGCCATGTGAAATTTCCATAACAAACTTTAATTTGATGCCTTTTTCTAAAACAAATACCTTGTCTTATTGGCAAATATATGACTGTTTCAATTTTTACAAATAAAGGCCTTTAATTAAATTATGCAAACTTAAAATGCCCATTTCTCCAAAACATAAATTCACGACAAGTGCAGGGTTTTTCTTTATTCAGTCACAAGTATTAGAAAACTGGGGAGACCATTACCACTTTTACAATCTTCAATTCATTTGATAATTTGTTGGTTAATCTTAAAGGGATCTAGTAACTTTGTTGACATGTGCAAAAAGTGATGAATGGTTGATGCAATGTATAATGTTGTTATCTCATAATGTACACAGGGTATTGTGTGAAAATTTCAAGTCAAATAAACATTGTATGGCCAAGTAATGAGCGAAAATGCAAAGTGATATTCAGTAACTCACTGCACTCACTTTGTACAGGGATGAAAAACTCGCCTGGAGTTTTTCTTTAATATCTGAATACTTCAATCATACATATCTTTGTAACGAAAGGGAAATTTGACAAACCGAAACCTGTCCCATGATTTTATTGTTAATACGAATACAACAAGGTATAAGGGAACCGCTAGAATTAAAAATTTATTTTGAGGATTTGGACAATGTTACTAAGTCCCTTTAAAACACATGGATATATAGGAATGTATCTATATTACACCACACAATGACCAATAAGTCAGGAACAATTATTCTGCTGGTTTTTAATATCCTTTAAAGGGACTTAGTAACATTGTCCAAATCCTCAAAATAAAATGGCACAGTAAAAACTTGCAAAGGGAGGTAAGAATACACGATTAAGGGGTGGGGGCTTAATGCGGTCGGTTATTTTTTTACAACTGCAAATTGGAGATTTTCGTATTGAACAAATTTCTACGTCGAGCTTCATTCATCACACAAATTTTATTATTACGAGCTGTTTTATAAGTTTCCAAATCTTGGGGAGATCTTTTTTTCTGCTTTCCTTCTTTCCTTTTTTTCCAATTTTTGTGATGAATGAAGCTGGACGTACACATTTCCTTGAGTTAATTAAGGAAAAAAGTGGAGATCAAAAAAGTATTTTTATGGTTGTTAAGTCTTTGTTGAATGTGTCAAGTCAAAATCCTATTTTTGAGAGGTTTGTTATCTTGCTCTACGACAGGACAAGTACTGCCACATATGTCAACAGAGCGAAGAGGAAGCTTCTCCCTTTTTTAACATTATAAGTATGTGTCTTAAGTTTATTTACAATGGCATCCTAATTTAAAGGGGACCACCAGGCAAAGAACAACACATTATTATATATTCTGGTATCGTTTTGTGATATCAACTAAATACCTAACATTCTGCAAAGGTTGTGTAATTCATAAACAAAGCAATTAATTTCCACCACTTACGGTACCACTACTATTTTCTGGTTCCAAACGGGCCAATGCTATTCACGCGTACGTTTGTAGACAATAGATTCCCGGGCGATTTGTTCGCTCTGCACACATTAGTCTTCGCAATTCAGACCGCATGAACGCATGCTTTAGAATGGTGATGCGTTTTCCAATTATATATTGTTTTATTGGAAACATATTTTGGTGAACTTGTTGATGGAATGGAATACTAAAGATGTTACCTTTCTATAATAAGAATATTATTTTTGGGTGGTGGTACCCTTTAAACTCAGTGTCGATTGCAAAATAGAGTGGTTATTGTGCTAAGTTTGAAGGCGAATCTGAATTCGACTGGCATTGCCTGGGTCCATTTTGAAATTAATTTTCACAAATATCTGACTGAAAACCAAGGCTTAGGGTTCATTAAATTTTTAGTGCCAAATCTGAAACCTAAATATGCAATCTAACCAAAGTTATTTAATACCTTTACATACCGTTGAAATCAGGTTTGCCTCCAATCTAGCACCAGAACGACTATTCGTACTAATTTTGTTTCCAGCTCAATGCTGAATAAGAATCCATTGCATCTGAGTCTTACATTGTGTACATTACTTGAGCTATATCAATGTTTAGTTATCCAAATCCTACTGACCAGGTCCCTTTTTCTGGTCAGCCAGTAGGCCTATTCCGGTTTCTGTTCATATTTCCAAGATATCAAAGTCAATAAAGACCATATCGCTCTAAAGCGACCCCCTGAATCTAAATGTATAGATTTCTAATTGTATGCAAATTACCTTAATATCTTGATAATGCTTAAACATACAATTTGTCAAGGGCGACACGTTCAAACCACCCTGTATGAACACATCAAAGTGGAATAATCACCAAAAAATAACTGTTATCAGAGATAATCATTTGTTAGTCGGACTATGCCCTATAACAAAATTATTGCATGGAAATGTTGGCGCGTTTTCAAACCTAACAACAATCAATATTGATATGGCAATACAGTAATTCCATTGAACCTGTATGCCTACGTCATGTGTACATCATAAATCAAGTACTAAATTTATAGATGGCAGTTTCGATCATGCATTAAACTGCTTTATGACATAGTCAATTCCATTTTGTCCAAACTATCAATCATATAAGGCGGGCCATATAAATAGAGACATGTCTATGCTCGCATAAATGAGAATTTTATACAAATTCGCAAATATTGTTTTTTATTTTGAAAATAAATAAGTTATCATGTAACCAATGTTGTGTGTTTCTTTCAACAAAAAATCAAATATATATTGGAGATTTATTTTACGTTGTCAAAATGCAATACAACTATGAAATAAACTAAATCTGTAGATATCCGAATTTGCATTTTTTGTGTGTGATAAGATACTAGCATTCTAATGAAACCTAACATGAATCAGTTAACCCTAAAAAGGCCGGGCTATTTGAGGTCTTCCTACGGCCGGGCATTATGGCCCCCCCTAAGATCTCGGCCGCGGAGCGGCCGATCGCCGTAAAGATTTGCACGCATGATAAGTGAAGTGTATAGAATACAATGGTAATTTTTAAAATGTTTGAAAAATTCATTAATTTGCATATTTATGGTAATTTATGCAAATAAGTCATGAAATTCATATTTTTACCGGTAAATCATATATTCTTCATTATTAAACTCTGGTTTTCACTACATATATTCTTTAGAGCATTCGGAATGATAATACGACAACAAAATTTGGAAGAGCCCGGTTCTTCCTTACGTTTTCTATTGTTTTGTTAATTTATTATGTATTTCTTTGTTTTTTAACTAAGTATTTTATTGTTTTTTAAAATTTTATTTCTAACTATAATTTAACTATTTTGAACCCCAAAACCAACATATAAAATGTAAACAACACCAAATAACTAATGATACACTTCATTTTACGAAAATTGATATTTCCATATGTTTTGTACACAAATCACGAAATTGAGCGATTTTCGGGCTGACATGCATGGACAAAAGCGGTAGGTCCGATTTTCAAAATGTTCATTTTAAAATGTGCGCAAGACCCGAAAGAAAAAAGCCACCAAGCAGCGGCGCGTCATCGTACAGCGTTTCGGAGCAATACAAAAATCGCGGGGGGGGGGGGGGGGGGGCAATATGGCCCCCCGGCCTTATTAGGGTTAAACCATTTAGCAACTTTGAACCCATTGATGGTTGCCATTTGCCACCGGAGATATTCTAAATGTTTCCTATTATTACCCCGTCGATCCCACTAATTATGTTTAGGCATTAGGCCAAGGGCCACTTGTAATTTCAGTGATAGCATTACCAGTGACCAGTATACATGATATCCGAAAGCATCCTGGACGCAAGTTTGCTGATGACTAAATACACTATGACTTGACTCTCAGGCGCCCCCCCCCCCCCCCCCCCCCACCCAAAAACAAAAAAAAAATGGTTTTAAGAGTATACCCCCAGAACCATGACACCCGGACGATAATTCCCCCATCAGATGGGTGAATGTCCAAGGGTAGAAGTCTGGTTACGCGAATATATTACTATCGTTTTGTCCGCATATGACATATATACTTATGTCGCCATTGTTTGACATGAGTTTGCCCGAATATAATATGAGTTTGTTGCACAATTACACGTTTTTTCAGCCCCTTATATGCCCGAACCACCTCACACATGTCATAGGTCAGGTTTCGGTGTAAATCCCACCACATATATATATATATTTTAATTAACTGTCAATTTAAACATTATAGAGAAACTGACCAGAAGTATAATGTGATTAAAAGAGGGCAAAGAAAATGTGATTAAAGAATGATATTGGCAAACTCCCGGGGGGTATGTCTCCATATAAAGGGGGGTACCATGCGTGACCAAGAAATCACGTAAAAAGGGTCGTTTTTTACGATCAGGCACGTTACGTACGTTACGTGTTTAGGGTCTCGAAATCACCGAAAATCAGGAAATAGGGTATCTTTTTTACACTGCTAAAATACGCGTTTAGGGTATCAAAATTCAACTTATGTACTTATGGTCTCGGGCTCAAAAATGTTGAAATTTCTTGGTCTCGGCTTCAAAAATTTTCCACGAGATAATATTGAAACAAATGGCAATTTTCGATGTTAAATTGCTAAAATTTTCCAGCTCGCTTCGCTCGCATTCCGTATACATAATATTCTACAACCTCGTGTGTTTATATATTACCCTTCAAAACGCAATATCATAACACGAATATACCAATACAATAATATTGAAACAACTGGCAATTTCCGATGTTAAATTGCTGAAATTTTCCAGCTCGCTTCGCTTGCATTCCGTATAATATAATATTCTACAACCTCGCGTGTTTATATATTACCCTTCAAAACGCAATATCATAACACGAATATACCCTTACAATAATATTGAAACAAATGGCAATTTCAGATGTTAAATTGCTAAAGTTTTCTAGCTCGCTTCGCTCGCATTCCGTATACCGTATAGTATATAATATTCTACAACCTCGTGTGTTTATATATTACCCTTCAAAACGCAATATCATAACACGAATATACCCATACAATAATATTGAAACAAATGGCAATTTTCCGATGTTAAATTGCTAAAATTGTCCAGCTCGCTTCGCTCGCATTCCGTATATATAATATTCTACAACCTCGGGTGTTTATATATTACCCTTCAAAACGCAATAACATAACACGACCCATACAATAATATTAAAACAATTGGCAATTTCCGATGTTAAATTGCTAAAATTTTCAAGCTCGCTTCGCTCCCCTTAATTACGCCATATCATAAGTCATAAACGAATATACCCATACAAATAATATTGAAACAAATGGCAATTTTCCGATGTTAAATTGCTAAAATTTTCCAGCTCGCTTCGCTCGCATTCCGTATATATAATATTCTACAACCTCGGGTGTTTATATATTACCCTTCAAAACGCAATAACATAACACGAATATACCCATACAATAATATTAAAAACAATTGGCAATTTCCGATGTTAAATTGCTAAAATTTTCAAGCTCGCTTCGCTCGCCTTAATTACGCCATATCATAAGTCATAAACGAATATACCCATACAATAATATTGAAACAAATGGCAATTTCAGATGTTAAATTGCTAAAATATTCCAGCTCGCTTCGCTCGCATTCCGTATATATAATATTCTACAACCTCGTGTGATTATATAATACCCTTCAAAACGCAATATCATAACACGAATAACCCATACAATAATATTGAAACAAATGGCAATTTCAGATGTTAAATTGCTAAAATTGTCCAGCTCGCTTCGCTCGCATTCCGTATAATATAATATTCTACAACCTCGCGTGTTTATATATTACCCTTCAAAACGCAATAACATAACAGAATATACCCATACAATAATATTAAAACAATTGGCAATTTCCGATGTTAATTTGATAAAATTTTCAAGCTCGCTTCGCTCGCCTTAATTACGCCATATCATAAGTCATAAACGAATATACCCATACAATAATATTGAAACAAATTGCAATTTTCCGATGTTAAATTGCAAACATTTTCAAGCTCGCTTCGCTCGCATACAACCTCGGGTGTTTATATATTACCCTTCAAAACGCAATTATATAACACGAACATACCCATACAATTATATTGAAACAAATGGCAATTTCAGATGTTTAATTGCTAGAATTTCCAACCTCGCTCCGCTCGCTTCCCCCTCCCCCCGCTAAGAGGGGTTCTCAACTAATGGTCTTGGTCTCGGCCTCGAAAAATGTTGACGGACCGTGGTCTCGGTCTTGAAAATTTTGAAGGTACTTGGTCTCGGCTTCGAAAATTTTACAAAATAACCCCCCCCCCCCCCCTTGAAAAAATCCTGGGTACGCCACTGCATATAATAACTTATTATGACTAACTTCCATTGCTATAGGAAAAGGATATCATGGTGCTTTGTACTTAACACTCACATATATATATAAATATTTATTTTGTTTGTTTGTATTTATATTTCCTATATTTTAAACTGTATAACAGTGAAAGACTTTCATGCTTTGCCATATTACAGCTTTGTAAGATAGGTAAGTTAGGTAAGTTAGGATACTGGTAAAACTCAATATTCCTTTCAACTTTATTTAGATCTTCGATTGTAGCTTTGTAACCCGACTCCTCCTCTGTTTCTGTTCCCATCAGCCCAACTGCACACAACTTAAATGTACGCACATTTACCTCTTCCCTAATATTGATTGGTGTGAAGTTTCATGGCTGTTTCATGAAGTTTCATGGCGTGGGGTCCATCGTTGTTACATATCGTGCTCCTGGATCGTGCCAAAGGTTAAAAAAAAACTCATTTACATTATGCTTGATCCATGGAAACCCTGTTATAACGAGGTAAACGGTACCTCGTTGCAAGCGACCTCATTATAAAGGGGTTTCACTGTAGTATTACTTGCTTAGGGTATCAAAAATAAAAGCAAAATAGTATTACTTGCTTAGGGTATCAAAAATAGTTATTACTTGCTTAGGGGTTTACAAAAAATTGATTACTTACTTAGGGTAGCAAATTACTGATAATCATACTTGCTTAGGGTGTATTTTTTACACCACGAAAATACTTGTTTAGGGTGCTTTTGGCAAGTCCTTGGTCACGCATGGTACCCCCCTTTATATGGAGACATACCCCCCCGGGGGCAAACTTAAACCTAGGGACTATATAGCTGACATGGGTTCCAGGGCTGGTCTCTACGCTTGTCCGTTTAGGGCATCGTGCCATGGCGCTTCGTGCATAACCGGATAACCACCAAGATCACATTCGCCCCCACCCTTCTTAAATTCGTCTTTACAGTGTTGGTTTTAAGTTTGCCAATATCATTCTTAAATTTACTGAATTAATCAATGTTGTCATTATCCGGTTAATAACATTTTTTTAAAGTTCACCTAACATGTGATTTTGAAATCAGAACACAATGACAATAATTAATTTGTTTTCTCTGCCTAATTCAATGCACGGGTGTGATTCATGCACCTTTATGCAGATTGATACCAGTACGTTTGGGTTTGTGAGAATGCGCATATCACCTTTGTATGCATACGTCTCCCGACACGCCACAGTATAGTCGAACTGTTCGAGAGGTAATATTGACTTGCATTTCATCAGAATTGCCCGTGTAATGCATGGTAACATCTTTCATACATACTAATTGAGCATTCTGACTACCCTTTTGGTGAATATATTATATTGATTTAACGCATCGTCTTAATTGTAGCGGGAACACAACTATGGCAGCTATCAGCGCGATTGCAACAGGATTAGCAGCCCGGGGGGGTCACTCTCGTACATAAGTGCTACCCACCCGTGTCACAACTTTTAAAAAAAGGACCCTAATGGGCAAAAATGGCGTATCGCACCTTTTTAAAAATTGACCCTAATGGGCAAATATGGCGTATCGCACCTTTTTAAAAATGGACCCTAATGGCGTATCCACTTTTTAAAAATTGACCCTAAATGGCGTATGTATCGCACCTTTTCTGAATGGAGCCTAAAAGGCGTAATGCACATTTTAAAGTTAACACCCCTTAATTGTTAAAATGGCATAATGGTTTTAAAACCTCGACTCGAGTGACGCAAAATGCTTAATTTACCTTTTTGCTGAATACTATACGGTAAACCCATAAAAGAAAAAAGTGTTTGAATCTAAATGACTCGACACATTACAATCATCAGGTCGTGCCATGCACCATCCGGTCACCGGTCATGGGGCCTGGGCGATGATTGTCGACAACGTCAAGGATCCATCTGGCTCAAGTGGCAGCTCGATAAAGGCATCGGGATCGGCTCATCCTCCTCATGAACATGGTTACTTAGAAGTGCACTCATACATCGGCTCATGACCATGGCCATAGCATGACCCATGTCACTCAGAGGGTTCAACGGAATAGACCCACACTCGGTGATGTCAGTGACTCAGCTCAGTGACACAAACAATCAATTTGAATAATCTTTTCAGCCTAGAATTGCAATTAGTACAAGAAACTATAATTTATAATTATGTTGTAGCTATGAAAAGTTATCTCTGAGTCTCAGTAAAATTGTATCCTTCAATAATGTGTTTTATATAGTTAGTATATATAACTGATAAAATGGGTGCTCCAGAATAAATATCATCCCTCAGGCTCAGCGGAAATTCCTGTAATCGATCGCCCAGATCGCCGGGCTAGAGTCAGTGGCACTAGGGCGCCCCTATCACCACACCAGTACTACCACTACAGCTGTAATTTATGCAAACACATTCCAATTGGTTGCCACCGTTTATTACTATTTTACTTACGGGCCCGTCTCCATTGTATTAGATACAAAATGTATCAATAAATGCCGATTCTCGGTTGGTAAATGACTCCTTGTCCTTCGAAGGCTTCATCCTAAAGTCGTATTTCGCTCTTTCGTGGCTCTGACGCGTCGCAGCTTCGAATATATTATATTCAGATCACTGGAAATTTATGCTGAAAATACCGTCTGAACTAGCGACCACTGTGATGCATGTGAATAGCGCACTGCATGTAGCGCACTTGTTACGCGTTTACACGCACACAACATTCATGCACACATATATTACAGCCACTCCGCAGAAATCAAAATATTCGAAAACCTAGTACTGAGCTACGGTAGCTAAAAAGGGACCCCTTTTGTAGAAAAACGTCGAAACCTGTAAACCTGAAAAGGTACCCTTTTTTAGGTTTTTGTGCGATCAGTGCTTGAAAAACACCCCTATTTAAGGAAAACGTCGACGACGCCGTATAGCTGAAAATGATACCCTTTCGACGCTTTTTTCTGACGCGGGTGCGTAGCCAGTCATGTTGGGAGTGACCCCCCCGGGATTAGCAGGGGCAAGTCACGCGGTCGCCGAAATCATCAAGAACGGTCGTGCTATTGACAAGAACACAGGGGGAAAACTAAGACCACAGCACAACACGCACATCACCAACATGACCAAACACGTCATCCAAGTCGTCCTCAAACACTCCGATGGCGGCGTCGAAGTACGAATCTTAGAGTCGCTAGGCGCATCCAATAAGAAACACCAAGTTTGCATTCCGACACCGAGAGGGAGAGTGGAGGTCTACGCCATACGGAACGACCCGGAGACCATAGGGAGGTTCGCCGACTGCCAACTGGTCGACAATACCGACCGCAGCTTCTTCGTTGAGATGAGCAGCGTCGGGTGCCTGACGCTTGAGAGAGCGAAGTACGGCACGACTACAGTCCGGGAGGGCCTGCGACACTAACAATACTCCATTTGGGAATATGTCGAGAAATACCAAGGTAATGTCAACGTGAGATGCAGAGAGAAATACAATCGATTGCAAGTCACAATTATTTTTAAGTCAAAGTCGGTTCATGTGTTCTAAATGCGAGAATTTGATTGGTTGAAACGCTCAAATTTTCTGACTTACAATCGGTTGAATCTCTTTCTGCAACGGGACCCGCAGCATGGGGTTGATGATACATTTACCCCCTTGAATTGCAAAGTCACGGTGTATCTACAGTAGCGAACAGGCTAATGTCCCTCCACCCCAGCCATGCCAGCAGAGAACCAACTTAATTTCCCCAAATGCCCCTCCCCTTCCCGTCCCACCCGACAAAGCCAACGGTCAGATGGGATAAATAAAATATGTAGCGACGTTTGTTGATTTTTTCCCGAGTAAAGTAGAAAAGCAATGATTATTCACCATTGCCCCGTTGAGTTGAACGTTATGACCGGACAGTCAAGGGGTTTCCCGGCCAATTTTTATCCAGTTTTTTTAAATATCTAATTGATATTCGGATCGTTCAATTTCACCAGAACCTAGCTTGCTCCGTATCATCATCATTAAAATATATTGGTCGTTCAATTTCACTTTCCGCGCAGGCGATTTTCTATTTGTCGCATTCTCAAAAGTCTATAAGGTATAGGGCATTCATTTTCGTGAACCTTCATTCAATTTCATCTCCACCATAATAGTCAGACAAGTTTAAAATACCTGCATTCAAATTGAAATAGCATCGTTAATTAATTAGTTCCCTATATATAATGTTAGGTTTTGTATAATTTATGAAAAACCCCTTATTTGAATCGATCAAATGTTCTATAAAATGAAAAAAAGTCAACATGGAACTTACGTAAAAGAGAAGAATTAACAGAAGGAAATAACCTGACATCTGAGAAGCAAGTTTATTCTATTCATACGAATAAAGTTTATTTCTATGAAGGTTCATCTGTATTGGTAGTTATCTATTTTAAACTTTTGATCACAATACAAATATTTACCTCCAAAATTATCGGCTGTCATCTACAGCCTTCGTCAGCGATGTGACCCGAAAGGTCAAGTCGGGTCACAACGCTGACGAAGGCTGTAGATGACAACCGAAAATTTCGGAGGTAAATATTTGTATTGTGATCAAAAGTTTAAAATAGATTTCAGACTAAAGTTTATGTTTATTCATTGATGTGTACTGTGTACCATGTGTGCATACATGTAGATATAGATTACATGATTATGTTGGCATGTTTGTTTTTTATTGTAATGTTTGTATGTCATGTATGTGTGAGTAAGTGTGGTTGAACGATAAATATAGTTAAAATGATTGCACGAAGTGTGAACTTGTTTACGTAATATAAAATTGAATGCAAAAAGGAAGCTCAACTGACGAACCATGTTAATTTGAATGCACTAAACCTGAATATATATACATATACTGTACATATACGTGCCCCGAAACGAAATTGGTTGCATGATTTTGATTGCTCTAATTAAATAAAAGGGTGCCAATAAATGTATTTGGGTGTTGCAAGTGTGGAATTGAATGACGGAATTTGTCTGCAAACACGTTAAGCGGGAATTGAATGCCCCTAAAATGAATTTTAGTGTGAAAAGTATGAAATTGACCGGGAAAACATGTAACATACGTTTATACATGTTTTGACTCGACTGTAAACAGAGTCAAATTGTGCTTTAAAGGTGACTAAATGACAAACGCATGTTGACTTTTGTTGATTTGTAATAATGAATACATCACATATCTTTTGACTATTTGATGTACATTTTTGTCATATTTTTAATATTATTTGTTCTATTACTTTTATTCTACCTGCTAAGCTTCATCCCTAAAAAAAAAACCAGAAGCAATTGACTTTTGTGACATCATAATACCATTCAACCATCAGTCAGCTAGATGAACAAAAGACATTGGTAATTCCCTTCCTATCAACTGACCACCTATTCACAATAGCATTGCATGTTTTATACAATGCCCACTCACCATGAAAAGAAGTGTTACAATGAAAACATCCAATGCTAATGCAATAAGGTACTTAGTAGGTGAGAACATATATTTTGTTCATGTTTATCTAGCTAACTGATGGTTGAATGGTTGAATGGTATTATGATGTCACACAAGTCAATGCTGGAGGTTTTTTTTTAGGGGTGGAGCTTAGCAGGTAGAATAAAATTAATAGAAAACATAATATAAAAAATATGGCAAAAGTGTACATCAAATAGTCAAAAGATATGTGATGTATTCATTATTACAGATCAACAAAAGTCAACATGCATTTGCAATTTAGTCACCCTTTAACATAATCTAGGAGCT
Source organism: Echinarachnius parma (assembly GCA_037951105.1). Taxonomy (NCBI): domain Eukaryota; kingdom Metazoa; phylum Echinodermata; class Echinoidea; order Clypeasteroida; family Echinarachniidae; genus Echinarachnius; species Echinarachnius parma. The sequence continues at coordinate 94,221 of JBAMJV010000880.1, read as the reverse complement.
AAGGGCGTAATACAGACGAATAATATTTACCAATACTCGTAAACCAGTCGACAGCGGGTAGGATTTTGATAATATATAATGTACTGAACCACAATTAATTGAAGTGTACGTAAAGTTATGATTTGCTAAGTTAATTGACACAGAATGACGAACCTCATTGCTACGATTACCGAACATTTCGATTATTACTATTAAATGACTACTATTACACGTACGTTTTCGTTATTTTTTTAATTTCTTTACAGAATCTGTGATGTGACGGCCGTCCGAAATAAAAGAGCACATATATCGAGATCCGCTCCTATTGTCAAGCAATCGCCTTCACATAGCTGATCACACAAACTAGGAAACTTATTTTCAGGCGGAGTTAGTTCAGTAAATTATATTATCTCTTTTTAAAGATTGTCAGGCGTGGGAATGCAACACAGCGGATCGCCATTTCTAAAGGGATAGTACAGCTTTGGTCAAACTCTATTTTAGTAAACAAAACCTGTACCATAATATTAAAAACTAACATCAACTCCACTCTGCTCGAAAGGAATACAGAAGTAAAAACGAATAAGTTTTTAAAAAAGCACAAGAGGGCACTCTCTAAAAACGCATGGATTTCAACTATTTGGTATAATATTATAAATGCAATATTTTGTTCAAATAATGATTGAATAGAGAGATCATCAACAAGTTAAAACCCTGTGTTGTAAATTTCTGAAAATGTGTAAGCACTTTTGTTAAATCGTCGAATATATATCGAATGATTGTTATTTCAAGATGAAATCTAAGGATGAGTTTTGTAAACAAGCCTGGATACTGATCTTCATGTTTGTTTGGTTTATTTTTGCATGCAAGAGCTGGGCCTGGCTTGGTGCAGGAAGGGTTGCAATCGATTGTACAGTTGAAATTAATTGCAAGTCAGCAAAAACACACACTGAGCCTAATCAGTGTTGCGCATTTAGTCACAGAAACTGGGGTCATGCAATTAATTGCGACTTAATAATCGATTGCAAGTTTTTCTGCACCAGGGCCCAGGAGGGTGTTTCACAAAGATCCTACGTTGAACTTAACTCTAAGTTGGACCTAAACAGTATAGACAGCCATTAGATCATTTGGAAAATTGTGTTAAAAGTCCTTTTTAAAAGGCATAATATGTTGATTAAAATCATCATTATTTTTTGTTATCAAAGAGATTTCATGTTCTTGATGCACCATTTATGAAAAGTCTAAATTTATTGCATTGTTGCTTTTGAATAATTATTGTATTTCAAGGCTACAAATGGCTTTCCATAGTAGTAAGGTCAAACTAAGAGTTACAGTTAGATCTCTGTAATTATTGAACGCGTTGAATCCGGGGTCAAGAAAATGAAAATTAACTCATGATCCATGTATTCATTGCCTTTCTAACAATTCACATGTGTACTCTTGTGTATTTACTACTTTTAACCATTACTTGTAGATCTGAATATTATATGAATATGAATAAATGCATTGAATGTAAAATTTGTAAACGTGATCTATTTAACTAGTCATTTATAATATAGTATATGATGGTTCTTGTCCAGACTGATCTCTAAAGCCGATTGAACATGACACACTTCTCTTACGATCTGAGATTTGAAATATGCACCTCTTGTCTTAGATCAGATATATAGATGTTTGTCGGATGGATCATGCTGGATCATGCTGTGTGCGGTGGGCTTAAATACATGTATATCGAGCGCATGATCCTTGCTCTTATATTGTACGTTCAATTTAAGTAGCACCTCATAATGATGATAGTATACAGTGGGGTAGCTACGGGGGGGGGGGGGGGGGGCACGGGTGCACGAGAGGGGGGGGGGGGCACGTGCCCCCAATAATTTGGAAAAAACAATAGAAAACATTAAGGGACATTTTTTGAAAAAACACAGAAATACATAAGGTGTGCCCCCAATAATTTTTATATTATTAACTTATTAATAATAAAAAACAAAAACCCGATTCTAGGACTACTACCCACTGGACTACTACCCCCAAGACAATTACCCCCAGGACAACTACCCCCCAAGACAATTACCCCCAAGGACAACTACCCCCCGGACGACTACCCCCCAAGACAACAAGCCCCCAATACAACTAAGCCCGGACAACTACCCCCCAAGACAACAACCCCCCCAATACAACTAAGCCCGGACAACTACCCCCAAGACACAAACCCCCAATACAACTAAGCCCGGACAACTACCCCCCAAGACAACTACCCCCAATACAACTAAGCCCGGACAACTACCCCCCCCCCCCCCCCAAAAAAAAAAAAAACAACAATCCCCCAAAACGACTAAGCCCGGACAACTACCCCCCAAGACAACTACCCCCAATACAACTAAGCCCGGACAACTACCCCCCCCCCCCCCCCCCCAAAAAAAAAAAAAAAAAATCTCCCAATACAACTAAGCCCGGACAACTACCCCCCCCCCCCCCACCCCCCCCCCCCAAAAAAAAACAATCCCCCCAATACAACTAAGCCCGGACAACTACCCCCCAAGACAACTACCCCCAATACAACTAAGCCCGGGCAACTACCCCCCCCCCCCCCAAAAAAAAAAAAACAATCTCCCAATACAACTAAGCCCGGACAACTACCCCCAAGACAACAATCCCCCAATACAACTAAGCCCGGACAACTACCCCCCCCCCCCCCACCCCCCCAAAAAAAAAACAATCCCCCAATACAACTAAGCCCGGACAACTACCCCCCAAGACAACTACCCCCAATACAACTAAGCCCGGACAACTACCCCCCCCCCCCAAAAAAAAAAAAAACAATCTCCCAATACAACTAAGCCCGGACAACTACCCCCCAAGACAACAATCCCCTAATACAACTAAGCCCGAACAACTACCCCCCCCCCCCCAAGACAACTACCCCCAATACAACTAAGACAACAATCCCCCAATACAACTAAGCCCGGACAACTACCCCCCAAGACAACTACCCCCCGGACAACTACCCCCCAAGACAATTACCCCCCGGACAACTACCCCCCAAGACAACTACCCCCCAATACAACTAAGCCCGGACAACTACCCCCCCCCCCCCCCCCCAAAAAAAAAAAAAAAAAAAATCCCCCAATACAACTAAGCCCGGACAACTACCCCCCAAGACAACTACCCCCGATACAACTAAGCCCGGACAATCTACCCCCCCAAAACAACAATCCCCCAATACAACTAAGCCCGGACAACTACCCCCAAGACAACTACCCCCAATACAACTAAGCCCGGACAACTACCCCCCAATACAACTAAGCCAGGACAACTACCCCCAAGACAACTACCCCCCAATACAGCTAAGCCCGGACAACTACCCCCTAGACAACTAAGCCCGGACAACTACCCCCCAAGACAACTACCCCCCAATACAACTAAACCCGGACAACTACCCCCAATACAACTAAGCCCGGACAACTACCCCCCAGGACAACTACCCCCCAATACAACTAAGCCCGGACAACTACCCCCAATACAACTAAGCCAGGACAACTACCCCCAAGACAACTAAGCCCGGACAACTACCCCCCAAGACAACTACCTCCAATACAACTAAGCCCGGACAACTACCCCCCAAGACAACTACCCCCCAATACAACTAAGCCCGGACAACTACCCCCCAAGACAACTACCCCCCAATACAACTAAGCCCGGACAACTACCCCCCAAGACAACTACCCCCCAATACAACTAAGCCCGGACAACAACCCCCCCCCCCCCCCCAAAAAAAACAAAAAACAAAACAAACAATCCCCAATACAACTAAGCCCGGACAACTACCCCCCAAGATAACGAAACTTGCAAACCTTAATATAGTGACAGCCGGGAAATAATTAAAGTTTGTTAAACAATTTTGTGTGACTTTTTAGTTTGAACTTTGAATGAAATGTGTGCGGTATTTCCATAATTAATATACTATAATGCTTTTGAAAAAGTTTTAAGGGAACTGTCGTACAAACAAAATAAGCTAAGGCGAATTACTATCATGGCTATCGACTATAATTTGTTAATGTTTTTCTCTATACAAAGGCAATATTAAATTAGAACAAAAATGTCCCCCCCCCCCCCCCCCCCCCCCCCCCGGTGTACTGAGTTTAAAGATAAGCTGATGTTCAATTGTCATAATAGCCTACATTTGCCGAGTCTAAGTTAGTACGTTCCAAACCTTATTTTGTTTTTCAATATGATACTCACAAAGGGAACATTTGTTTCAAAAAAAGGTATCGACCTATAATTTGTGAATGGTTTTTCATTAATAAAAATGAGCAAAATTGAGTGCTGTTACCCAAATCCCCTGGGTGTACCTGAGTTGTTTCTTTAGCTCGATTTGAATCTTTATTCTGCCTAAAGGGACATCGCGGCGCACACGTCAGTGATCTGTCTTGTTATGCTATAGTCGTTGCACTAACTGCACTATTAAATGAATACAAAACACGGATGAAGGAAACAGGAAATGAAGTCCAATGATTAAAGGCGTACTGAATTTATTGTATTGAATATGATGAAGCAATAATGGAATTGAACAGAATTTAATTTGATTAAATGAAATGAAATGAAATTGAAATTAATTAAATTGCATTATGAAAAAAGTATTGAATATGATGAAGCAATAATGGAATTGGAATTCAAGTCAATTTGATTAAATGAAATGAAATTAAATTGAAATTAATTACATTGCATTATGTGATAATACATCGTAGTTTACGAGATGTATGTGAATTATCGAATTAGCAGATTTACCGTTAACGTAAAAGTAACATAAAAGTAACGTAAAAGTAAGTCTTTTCATAAAATGCCGTACTTAATTTATAATATGTAATACAATTGCCACGTGGATCTCTAATACATTGAAGCTATATTAAATAAAGTCCATGAACTCATCAATGTACATAGTTGATTAAATCCTTTCAATCGACTCGCCTTATTCACAACAAACGGCGTTCTTATAATTTGTTGTATTTTATGAACATTTACTTTTTTACCACCTTCTTAAATTGTACATCAAACACAGTACCCAACAATTATACATCATACTTAGTTTACATCCTATTTATTGGAATCTCCATATTCACCGCTTACGTATGAGTAACATGAAACTTAAAATCCTTAACCATACATGCCATTTGATTGAGTTGTACTGGAGTATATAATGGAACACATTTTAACGATGTAAGAGTTGGAATAGTGATGCTTCAAAGACTTGCTACCGTAAACAATGCACGCCCAACGAATTCGAGAAAAAGATCAAAGGATTTTGCTGTTCAGAAATCTAACATATTTGGGTTTTCTTTGAGAGGAACTATTCAGAAACGTATTATACATTTCTGAATGAAGTAAACTCCAGTGCTAAACATTGGATTGAACTTTATTCAAAATAGCAACACATTCGGTTTAATTTGTTGCTCCCATTCCAGAATATGTCTGAATGAAGTAAACTCCAGTGTTAAACATTGGATTGAACTTTATTCAGAATGGCAACACATTCGGTTTAATTTGTTGCTCCCATTACAGCAATATAATATTATGATTATGACGTTGTAGAGCGTGCAGAATAACTATCCATATATCAAATGTATTATACTAAAGATGCAACTAAAGCCAGGCGCAGACAGAACCGAATCGACCCGATCATACTGGTTGTCAATCAGATCGGCTTGGTGTATGTTGCCTCACGACTCCGATTTTGCTAGACGGAAGCCAACCGGGTCCGATCATCATATTGAATCGGTCCCGATCATCATGTTGAATCGGTCTCGATCATTATGTTGAATCGGTCCCGATCATCATGTTGAATCGGTCCCGACTAAATCGGACCGACTGTGGCTTTCAGTTGGGTCGGGACGATTCGGATCTGTCTGCGTCGGGCTTTAATCATTAAGATTATTTGTCCAGTGTCTTACTTTTTGATAGTCCAATAAATACTTTTGGTAGAAGACGGGCCAATTGGTTAATTGTGGGTAAATAATGACGTTTGTGATTGGGATACGCTGCCTAAAAGTAGTGGCGAATGGCAACAATAATTGGATAGTAAAATTCCACAGGTGTAAATCGGTTGAACTGTTTTTATAATGGTCTAGTTAATAAATTAAGTCAAATACAGGCCAATGATTCTAATTACCCTGGTGCTTGGGCTAGCTGGGCCGGTTCGAGCCCTTTAAACCCTGGGCCAGTTCAAGCCCTTAATAAACCCTGATGGGATCTACAACCAGCAGGCCGGGGTTGAGCTCACACACGTATGCAAGCTTATGCTCGCAGGGCAAGTCGTTCCAACGCTTCCTGACGTCGGTGTCCGGGTTGCGATACCAGAAATGAACGCAGTGCTCCTTCCCGCCCTTGTTGTTAGGCTCGTTACCCTCCCACTTGGTGTAGTCAGAGCTGGAACCGTCAGTGAACACGAACGTTCTCTCTTGCTTGCGGTCACTGAGCCCCATCCAGACGCCCTGTAAGAGGAACACAGTATGACGTTTGTAAAATGAAAATTTTATGACTAGTATAACAAGACTCTAAGACTATGAGAAGGCCTCCAGTGAGTGAAGTCAGCGCTGGAACCATCAAAGAACTGACTAGTACGTTCCTTCCTTCGTGAGGTCATTCGGACCCAACTAGACGTCCTGTATTAAAGAGGAAGCAAGTATGAAGTTTTTAAATATGTGCTCTGAATTATAACAAGACTCTTATAACTCTTATAACAAGAAGGTGATTTTGCTCCTAGTGAGTAAAGTCCGCGCTGGAACCATCAGAGAACTGACTAGTACGTTCCTTCCTTATTGAGGTCATTCGGACCTAACTAGACGTCCTGTATTAAATAGGAAGCAAGTATAAAGTTTGTAAAATGTGCTCTGAATAATAACAAGACTCTTATAACTCTTATAACAAGAAGGCGACTTTGCTCCTAGTGAGTAAAGTCCGCGCTGGAACCATCAGAGAACTGACCAGTACGTTCCTTCCTTCTTAAGGTCATTCAGACCTAACCAGACGACCTGTAAGAAAAAAAGTGGAACGTTTGTATAATAAGCTTTGATATAAGGAAACCGCCTATAGGGAGGCGATTGTGCTCCCAGTGAGTAATAAAAACGTTTGTATAATGAACTCTGATATAAAAACAAAATTATCTTACAAGAAGGCATTTTTGGGTGACAGCTTCTTAGAGTGATATTGCTTAGAGCTTTCCCACCTCTCTTGTACCTTGGTGTTTGGCTTATGGTAACAAAATAATAAAATAGGTTTTGATTTTTTTAAATGTCTCCATAATCAAGGATATATTTAAGTTTGAATTTGAAAGCGTCTATAGACGGTTTCTGACCGAAGTCAAGAGTATCTGCATTCGGATACCCAATCGTCCATAGTATCCAAATTCGGATACGTCATGCGAACGATCGAGATCAAATGAGACATTGATTTTTTCTGTTTTCATTAGGAAAACTTTATTCTTTTTCTATGAAATTCTCACATATCATTCTCGAGAATCTTACAATAAAATTGGTACATGATTGAAGTCTCAAACATTACTTTGGGGGAAAATTCAAAGTAAATGGATCACTTCAAATGCGTTTGTTTTCTACCTTGATATAACGAGATACCCGATACCATGGATACAGTAAATTTCCATGGTCCCCAGGACCCGTTTATTCATGAGAAGTTCCACTGTGCCAATCTGGTCGAACTATTTTGTTTGTGTCTAGAACTTCACGTATAATCATAAGAAAGCAATCTATAGAAGGCTGTATTCATTCAAATATCAACTGTTGCCGCAAGAAGGTGTCCTTCATACCGTCAATGAACACGTACTTTCCTCCATTATTGATGCCCTATAGTGTGTTTGTGCGACGTGGAAATTAAACACACACAAACGTTCACAAATTAAAGGGATAGTTCACTTTATGAAAAAGTAAGTGTAAAATTTGAAAGAGCTCACAATATTAAAGACAGAATCAAATTCGTTTGATCCGAATCGGTTGAAAAAACAAATTAAATATCATTAAATGTATCTGATTGGAGCAAATGTTGGACCCACATTTATTCGATGATTTAGGAAAAAAAATCTTCAAAATGCCTTGCTTTTTCAAAAATGTACCAAAGATGTTTCTAAATAGTTGTTGATGATCTCTCTACTAAATTATTATTTTAACACAATATAAAATTCACAATTTTGTCAACTAAAAACGTTTAAATCGATATGTCTTCAGAGAGCGCCCTGTGGCTTTTTACTTAGCCTTTTGTAAGTTTGTCGACATTTTGGGGATGGTATAGGGTTACAACTATCAGTTTGTAAAAATATGGTGCAAGCTTTGGTTACTAAAATTTAGATTGACCAGAACTGTACTTTATGAAATATTCAAGTTACATACTGGGAGACTTAATCCCGAACATTTGAAATACATTTTTTAAAGAACCCACCTCCCCCCCCCCCCCCCCCCCTTCCTCAACGTTTCGAAGGATTATTCCACAACGCGCGAAGGTATCGCCGCGCGACTTCATGAGTTTTTTAATTGAAGTCTTGCGCAACTTTTGAAACCAAATTTCTGACGACCGAGTTTACCGTTCCGAAGTCACGAGTCCTTTTGTAAGTGAATGTCGGCCCTAACATCGCTCAATCATGTGATTTGTGTACAAATCCTATGGAAATGGATTAAAAAAAATATAATACACGAAACCTTCATTATTTTTCATTCTTATCACTGCAATTACTATCTAATTGTGGGCTAAAATGGTTGGACAATGGCCAATACTTGATTCCATTGAAAAAAAACACAATTACAAACATAAGTTAAAAAAACAACAACAACAAAGAAATACATAAGATATTCCCAAAACAAAGAAATACACAAGGACAATTTTGGCTGTCGAGGGGTGGAATCTGCACACTAAGAACAAAGGGCCAATTTTTTATAATTTTATAATTTAAATAATAGTGCATTTCGTGTATAGTCTATATGGGCAATCATTCACTTATTATTCGAAAAAGGCAATCATGCATGAACTTTAGTAGGATGTATTGTTTATGCTGAATTTTGGTTGCTAACTTCCATTTTCATACTGCCGAGTCCATAGCCACTAAATCTAATTATAGCCAATACATCTAACTTATAGCCACTAAATCTAACTATAGCGCCCACATCTGACTTATAGCCACTAAATCTGGCCTATAGCCACCAAATTTAGGGTTAGGGTTAAGGTTAAGGTTGAAGTTAGCGACCACAAACAATATATCCTACTAAAGTGCAGGATCTGCCTCGAATATTATATTTTAAAAAAGACCTACCAGCCCCAAGCTAGATTTCTGAGTGCCGCTTCTCCACACGTTGTATACGAAGGAGTTCTCTCCGGCGCTGTGCACGGAGACGAGTTCGCTGCCGAGGTCACGACAGTGCTGGTTGGCGTCGGTCCACGAGGCGGGCTCGCCGAACATACGATAGCAGCTGCCGTCGTAATGGGTCCAGTAAGGTGGACAGCCCACCACTCCGGCATTGCCATAGGGTACCGGGGCTGCTAGCCGCTCAGTTGATGCTGCTGCGAGGCTCAGGAGACATGGTAGAAGGATGGCTGGGAGTCCGAGACCCATGTCGTTAGACTCTGTAACCGCGTAGAAAGACATTTCAAGTGTGTGTGATACATGCTTGAATAGGAGCACATCAAACTAGAAATATCAGTGAATGTGATTAATACCCCCGTTCGCCAAACATACGAAAGCAGCTCCCGTCGTAATGGGTCCAGCAAGGCGGGCAGGCCACCACTCCGGCATTGGGTACCGGGGCTGCTAGCCGCCCAGCTGCGAGGCTCAGGAGGCATGGTAGAAGGATGGCTGGGAGTCCAAGACCCATTTAGTTAGAGTCTGTAACCGCGTAGAAAGACATTTCAATTGTGTGTGATACATGCTTGAATCCGGGGTGGGGGGGGGGGGGGGGGGGGCACTTGAATTATTTTTTGACGGGGGTGTGCCACACAGAACTCTGAAATGGGGGTCTTAAGAGCTGACTACAAGCAAATAATATTGGGTCTTTGGAGCTACAAAAACCCTGAAACGGGAGTTAAGGGGTCTATGGAGCAGACTAAAACTACAAAATACATAGACTTGGAGCTACAACCCTCAAAAAGGCTCAAATGGTGGTCCAAGGAGCTGACTAGAAGAAGAATAATGGACTTGGCGCTACTCAACCTACCTAGCCAAGTCATTCCGGGGGTCTATGGAGTGGCAATTTTGGAAAATCGGGTATCTTTAGAGCGGCAATCGGGTGTGAAAACGGGGTTCTTTTAAACGGCACATACCCGTCTTAAATTAAACATGAGTGGAGAGAAACAGAGAGTGGTGAAGAGACTGTGGACCTCCACAGCTCAGCGACATGGTTCTAAGTCCAAAAACCATTTCGTTTTCACGACTTCACATGCACTCTGTATAATAGCGAAAAACCATGTTCATTGTTTGTGAAACAGGCTTGAAAAAGTAGCACATGTATCATTTTGTTAAAATTTATTATTATTATCATTATTATTATTATTATTATTATTAATATATTTTTATATATATATTTTTTTTTTTTTGGGGGGGGGGGGGGGACAGAGAGAGGGAAAGAAAGGAGAAGAAACGATGGGCCTCCCATAGCCAAACAGCATGGTTAGAATTTCGGGTGCGGTTCGTTATTCCGAAGGTCCGTTATTCCGAAGGTTCGTTATTCCGAAGGTTCGTTATTCCGAACACGCAAATTTCCTATACCTGAGTTTTCGTTAATCCGAACATTTGTTGCATTATTCCGAAGGTTCGTTATTCCGAAGGTTCGTTATTCCGAAGGTTCGTTATTCCGAAGGTTCGTTATTCCGAAGGTTCGTTATTCCGAAGGGTTCGTTATTCCGAAGGTTCGCTATTCCTAAAATGAATTCGGGTTCGTTATTCCGAAGGTTCGTTATTCCGAAGGTCCGTTATTCCGAGGGTTCGTTATTCCGAAGGTTCGCTATTCCTAAAATGAAATCGGGTTCGTTAATCCAAAAATGTATTTGAGTTTGTTATAATGCTATAATTTCATATAAAGAGATAAAATAAACTTAAATGTTTGATTGGTCTGGCCAAGGGAGGGAGAGGGGGAGGGGTATGCTTAATGCAGGCTGTAAATTAAATTAAAAAAACACAAACTATAGTATTATAACAAGCCCGATTTAATTTTCGGAATAACGAACCCGATTTTATTTTCGGATCAACGAACCTTCGGAATAAGGAACCTTCGGAATAACGAACCTTCGGAATAACGAACCCGATTTTATTTTCGGATCAACGAACCTTCGGAATAACGAACCTTCGGAATAACGAACCATCGGAATAACGAACCTTCGGAATAACGAACCTTCGGAATAACTGAACCTTCGGAATAACGAACCTTCGGAATAACGGACTGTAACCAGAATTTCTACACGTATTTATTGTCACGATTTCAGACTCTGTAATGTAAGGGAAGGAAAACATTTGGATTGTTTGTGATACATGGATAAAATAGATCGAGGGAGAAGACAGACCGACGGAGGGGAAGCGAGAGGTAGAGAATATGGATATCCGTTATCTTAGTGGCATGGTCTTAACCCTCCGCGATTGTTTTTATTGCTCCAAAACGCGGTAACATGACGCGCCGCTGCTTGGTGACTTTTTTCTTATGGGTCTTGCGCATATTTTAAAAACAAAAAAAATGAAAATCGGACCTACCGTTACGAAGTCACGTGACCTTTTGTCTATGCATGTCAGCCCGAAAATTGCTGAATTTTGTGATTTGTGTACAAAACATATTATGGAAATATCAGTTTTTGTAAAAGGAGGTATATCATTGGTTATTTGGTCTTGTTTACATTTTATATGTTTGTTTTGGGGTTCAAAATAGTTGAATTATAGTTAGAAATAAAAAAGCAAAAACAATAAAATACATAAGTAAAAAAAAACAAAGAAATACATAATAAATTATAAAAACAATAGAAAACATAAGGAAGAACCTGGCTCTTCCAAATTTTGTTGTCGTGTTATTATTCCAAATGCTCTAAAGAATATATGTAGTGAAAACCAGAGTTTAAAGGTAAAGACCAGTTTTGGAAACGCCCCCCTCTCAAAAAAAATAAATGGAAGCTCTTATTACCAATAATATGAATGAATATAATTATACTAATATAGGATTATCAAAATTTGGCCAAGAAAACGCCTACTAAGTGATATATTTGTGAAATTATATATTTATTCCAACGAGGAATCGCCCATAGGCCTACGCTACGTGTATAACGACCACGCGGTTGTCCACGTGGCGGTTCGCTCATACTTCCGATATTTCTGTATGTAACGATGCTTAGGTTCGGATTTTACCACACAAGCCCTATTTCAACATATTCAACAATACTGATACATTTAGATGTATTCGGCTACTTTCCCGAAATTGATCTTTGGCTTTAATTATGAAGAATATATGATTTATGGGTAAAAATATGAATTTTATGACCTCATTTGCATAAATTACCATAAATATGCAAATTAATTATTTTTTCAAAAAAATTAAATTACCATTGTATTCTATACACTTCACTTATCATGCGTGCAATTTTTCACGGCAATCGGCCGCTCATAATGACAAAACATTTCTTTGTGAAACACCCCCAGGGTGGTGGAAAGCCAATAGTAAATTCAACTTAGAATCTTTGCGACCCCCCCCCCCCCCGACTTATAGTTAAAATTCAACTTAGAATATTGGTGAACCCTCCCCCCTCAACCTAGAGTTACCTTCAACTTAGAATCTTTGCGACCTCCCCCCCCCCCCCCCCCCGACTTATAGTTAAAATTCAACTTAGAATATTGGTGAACCCTCCACCCCTCCCCTTCCCCCCCCAACCTAGAGTAAACTTCAACTTAGAATCTTTGCGACCCCCCCGACTTATAGTTAAAATTCAACTTAGAATATTGGTGAACCCTCCCCCCCCCCCCCCCCAACCTAGAGTTAACTTCAACTTAGAATCTTTGCGACCCCCCCCCCCCGACTTATAGTTAAAATTCAACTTCGAATATTCGTGAATCCCCCCCCCCCCCCCCAAAAAAAAAAAAAAAAAAAGCTAGAGTTAACTTCAACTTAGAATCTTTGTGAAATACCCCCCACTTAGAGTTAACCCTTTTTCCTACTAAGAATACAAATACTAAACACATAAGATTGAACAGAAAAATTGGAAAAGTGCTTTTTGAATAAGACAACTATATGGAAAGTAATACACTTTATGATTTACGTTAAGGAAAATTAAGTGTAATATTTGAAGACATATGTTATTCTAAAGACAAAATAAACTCTGTTTGATCGGAATCAACCTTCAAACAGGCGTTTATAATCTGTTCTCCTACCATTCGAACATGGTAAAGGGTATCACCACCCAAAAATAATATTGTTATAAATGAAAGGTAACATCTTTAGTAGTCCATTAAATAAAAAAAAGTTCAAACAAATATATTTTCAGAACAAAAAAATATAAATTGGAAAACGCATCACCATTTTAAAGCATGCGTTCATGGGTCTGCATGTACGAAGACCATGTCCAGAGAGAACGAATCGTCCGGGATTCTATTGTTTACACACGTACGCGTGAATAGTATTAGCGCTCGCAAATGTTTGGCCCGTACGGAACCAGGAAATAACAGTGGTTCCTCAAGTGGTGGTAATTTATTGCTTTGTTTATGAATTTACACAACCCTTTGAAAAATGTTGGGTATCTATTTGATATCACAAAACCGTACCACAACATATAATTATGTGTTGTTCTTTGCCTGGTGGTCCCCTTTAGGTTATAACAATGTCTTTTTGAAATTAAAGGGTGAATGTTGTAGTTCCTAAAAGTCAGTCTGATCAGAAATGTACTATAATCTCTTTAAAGAATACATACAAAACATAACGATATATGTACAGGCAAGCAAGCAAGCAAGACCTGCATTGAATAGCTCTGTGATTTTTGCAAAAAATTGATACCTTCTGTTATTTGTTTATCACTACAATTGTTACTTTAGAGAAAGGACGATTTGGAGTCGATTTTAGTGGTATTTTTGGTTACTGCTCAGCGTCAATTCCAGAGAAACTTGGATTTTCAGTCATAACGTTCTCAGAACTTCTGGATCAGTTTAACATCACAGCCCCAGATATTCTGTTTTGTGTACCTTTTCTACATTGAGTCAATCACAATGCCTCTGACAAGGAACATGAAAAATAGGCAGCCAGGTCGTTTTCTGCCAAGCACTACACATCAAGGCCAGCAAAGCCAGCCACTTCCAGCGGCCAAGCAGCCTTTTACTGCCCACGAGGGAGTTGACAGGGCAGTACAGGAGAGGAGAGGGATGGCAGCTGTTACTGCGGGGGAGAGTTCTGCACTGGGTGGCTCAACACATGGAGGAAGTGGAATCCAGCTCAACTTTAATGGGCTTTTGGAGGAGTTGAAGGGGGTGGAGAATGAACAAGGGGATGATATCGCCCAGCTCGTTGTGACGGCGGTGGAGACAGCTGTTAAAGCTGTACTCCCCACCATCATTCAGGCAGCGCGAGATGCCTGCCTATCCAGATTCAAGGAGGCAGTGAATCCCCACCTGCTGCGTGTGCAGTTTAAGCAGGACGAAATAATGCAGGAGCAGAGGAGGGACAACCTGAGACTGACTGGCTTGAAGGAGGACGAGGAGGAGACAGAGGATGCACTTGCTGATAGAATCTGCAAGGTGGCAAAGGAGGTCGGGGTCGACATCCAGCCGGCTGACATATCTTCTTGCCATCGGCTCGGGAAGAGGAGGGAAGGAGGGCGGAGCAGGCAGGCGATCGTCCGCTTTGTTTCGCGTAGGAAGCGAGACCGCCTATACGATGGGCGATTTCAATTGAAGGGCAAGGATGGCATGAGAGGGGTTTTCATCAACGAAGACCTCACATCACTCCGATTCGCAGTTTTGATGAGAGCGAAGGAGTCCCCTGCTGTGAAAACTGTGACAACAAAGTTCGGTAGCATCGTCTGCAAACTGAAAGACGATGGATACAAGGTCATCCGGAGCCCGGATGATCTCTTTGAACTAGGAATGGACAATGTCCAATACAGCGACTTCAAGCTGCATTTCCTTGCCTAGTATGTTTCAATAAATTTGTAGGCTTTGTTAGATTTCTCAATATGTTATAATGTTAGTAAATGATCATGATGAGAACAATTTTGATCTCAGAACACATAGTTTAAATCCTAGTAATTTTGATAATAATATGCAATCTAAATTTGTTCACTCTTTTAGCGTTACCCATGTAAATATTAGGTCTCTAACTAGGAATATTGGACAGCTAAGTTTCCTTTATGAATATAGCCTTGCCTCTAAATTTGATGTGATCGCCCTGTCAGAGGTATGGAACGTTCACAATGTTGATACATTAGCTTTAACTGATTATGTCCTTGAGGTTAACTGTCGTGAGGCTGATGCAAGAGGTGGTGGAGTTGGAGCATACCTCAAAAACACATTAGTATATACAAGATTAGATTACTCTGTTTTACATGCTGAAAGCCTCTGGTTGGAGGTTATTGAATGTGATCGAAAAATTGTTATTGGTATTGTTTATCGTAAACCAAATACTGACATTGGTCAATTTCAAAATAGTCTATTAGGTGTCTTAGAAGACTTAAACGTTGGTAGGTCGGATATGATTTTGTTAGGCGATTTTAATATAGATTTATCACAAAGAAATGTTAATATACGAATAGATGATTATTTAAGTACAATGGAAAGTACGGGATTACAGCAGATTATTACAATGCCGACAAGGGTGACAGATCACACTTCATCTCTTATTGATCATGTTTATACTAATATAAGTAATTATGTTATTCACTCAGGTGTTATTGAAACTGATGTGTCTGACCATTTTCCTATATTTGTGCTATTCGATCATCCTCCTACTGTGAATAAGGTTGTAACTTTGAGAAAAGTTGCTCGCTCATATAAACATTTTAATGTTGAAGCATTCCATGAAGATTTAGCAAGCATAAATTGGGATTGCGTGTGTAGATATAATGATGTTAATTCGGCTTACTCTGTATTTTATGATTTGTTTGTAAAGATATGTGATAAACATGCTCCAAATATTGTGCACAATAGTTCAAAGAAAAGACAGACTCCGAAAAAGCCATGGATATCCAAAGCAATCTTTAAGTCTATTAAAAAGAAACATTGTTTATATAATAAATATAAAGCATCCAATTTTAATGTAGAATATGCACACGAATATAAGAGATATAGGAATGCATTGACAACTGTATTGAAGAATGCTAAACGAATGTATTATAGTAAATTGTTTGATGATAATAAACATGATACAGGCAAAACTTGGAAAACAATAAATGAGTTGATAAGTGGAAGAGGGAACTCTAAAAAGACAGATATAGACGAGTTGGTTCTCCCGTCTGATCGTATTGATGGAGCAGCCAGAGTTGTGTCCTCAGAGGGGGATATAGCTGAGGAGCTAAACAATTATTTTGTTACAATTGGGTCAAACTTAGCACAGAAGATTCTAGAAGTACGTTATAGTTATAAGGAGTATTTGGGAAGAAGAAATAATAAATCCTTGTTTTGGAAACCTGTGACAGAAAGGGAAGTTTTTGATTATATATGTGCCCTAGATAGTAAAAAATCCCATGGATATGATAATTTATCAGTAAGATTGACAAAGGATGCTGTTAATTTTATTGTGGTACCATTGACTTACATTTTTAATTTGTCATTAGAAAAGGGTAATTTTCCTGATTGTCTTAAGGTAGCAAAGGTAACACCTATTTATAAAAAGGGGGCAAAGGCTGATCCAGGAAATTACAGACCTATCTCAGTCTTGCCAGTTGTCGGGAAAATATTTGAAAAAATTGTTAATGTTCGTTTAATTGATTTTTTGGAGACTAATGATATTTTGTATAAACATCAGTACGGATTCCGTAAGAAATATAGTACTAAACTTTCTTTGATTAACCTTATTAATACGCTTATGAGGTCAATGGATGAAGGGAAAGTTACACTTGGTATATTCATAGATTTTCAAAAGGCATTTGACACTATAAATCATGATATTTTGTTAGACAAGATGGCCCATTATGGTATACGTGGTGTTGCTTTCCAATGGTTTGCTAATTATCTCTCGAATCGTTCTCAGACATTATGCTATAAGGAGGCCACATCTACCCGACAGGATAAAACGTGCGGCGTGCCGCAGGGGTCAGTTCTGGGTCCTACATTGTTTTTAATTTATATTAATGATTTACCTTGTTCTACGAACTATTTTAATTTTAGATTGTTTGCAGATGATTCAAATATTTTTCATACTTTTGATGAGAACAAAAATGATATTGATGTAAATGAGATTAATAAGCAACTAGATGCAATTCAGAAATGGTGCGATGCTAATAAACTTACTATCAACTTAAAGAAAACTAATTATATGTTTATTAAAAGTAAACGACGGGCAATACATGTAAATGGTGTCCTTAGACTGTCTGACACAAACATTAATGATGTGAGTGTGGCATCTTTTGTAGGAGTTAAAATTGATAGTACATTGTCCTGGAAGCATCACATTGATTTTGTAAATAAGTGCGTTCGTAGGAAAGTGGGTTTGTTATTTAAATTGAGATATTTTGTTCCTCGGTATATTCTTGTGCTCTTGTATAAATCGTTTATACAGCCACACATACTATATGGAATCGAGGTATGGGGAAGCAGTTAAATAAATCTCGCTTGAATTGTATTTATTTAGCTCAGAAAATGGCTATGCGAGCTATCACGTTTTCATTAAAATGGCTATGCGAGCTATCACGTTTTCATTATTGAGAACATCCTCAGGACCACTGTTTAAACAATTGGGGTTATTGGATATTTTTGGTTTGCATGAACTAGCAGTTTCAACATTTGTATATGATTTGTATAATAGTAAATTACCACACACATTATTAGATTATTGTAAGATTGTACACCATACTTATGAAACAAGAGGAAAAGAAAATTCAATGCTGCCCTTGCCAATATGTAAGACGACACAAGGTACATTCAGTATCTCTTTTGTTGGACCAAAGCTTTGGAATAGCTTACCTCAGAAGATTAGAGAACAAAAAACAAGATATTCATTTCGTACTGCCTTCACGATTTATTTGATGAACAAATAAATTATTTGTTATGTTAGTATGTAGTTAGTATTTTTTGTTGTATTTTTGATATATAAAATATATTTTTTTAGAATTAGTATAATGCTTATAAACTATGAAAAGATACACTACCGATATAGTGAACAGAGAAAACCGATCTCGACTAGCACTTGTGCTAACTTTTGGTTTTCTTTTTAGCAACAACTTGAACATTTTGTATAAATGTGTTTTATGTAAACATTAATTAAGCTTTTGCATTAATTCATTGTTTTGTAGATCTTGTACAGTTTGTTTAATGATTTGCATTGCATACTTTGTTTTATGATGTACATACATTTTGTTGTTAATAAACTTCAAACTTCAAACTTCAAACTTCAAACTTCATATATCATACAGAGAATTACAGTTTTGGCATTACACAAAAGGTTATATACAATGTATTATTAAAAGAGCTGCATGTCGTACCACAGTTAGCTGAAAGATAGATGGTGTGACACCCCGAATTATACGTACCTTATCGAAGTTGATCGTAGGAATAAAAAGCTGATCTTACTCAGACTTTCTGCAAACGAATTTATCTTGGATCTAGATAATTAGAAGATGCTGATTCTGGATCTAAAGCGGATTCTCTGAAGAGTTGAACAGATCTGATGAAACGCATCTTTTGCCAAGCCTTTATAATATCATGTGGATATGCTAAGGGGGTGGGGCCATTTTCAAAAATGTCATTGTTTGAAAAACATCTATTTAAAAGAATGTGTTCTATGTCTTCGGGGAATTCTATCGTACCATTAAAATAAAGGATTGATTTTTTTAAAGATTATGGTGGGAAAATTAAATGCAAGACAGTTGTTTCTCTCTTCTGTTTGAACAAAAACTGATCCTTTATTATCAAATTACCATGCTTGATCAGTATAGATTCTGTGAATACGATAAAGTAATCATGGTAATTCCAGCTCACCCACTTGTAAGTTCAAGGTTACGAATCTTTACACAAGTGAAACAGTTTGTAGTTTTAATGCAAAGTATTGTTCTATTTTGATCGGCCTTGAATACACATGGCAAGAAAACATTATGTTATGTGATTGATCAGAAGAACTTAATTTATACAAATGTTAGTCTGATATCTTCTGAGAATTCGATTGTACTTTTTAGTTCAAGGACTGATTTTAAAAGAGTTGATCTAAAATACAATTGTTCTAATCTGTTATGCCATAGAAATAATGTTTATGGTTGATTTCACATTTTCCCAGAATGCACACGATCAATTTATTTTGTATATATGGGTGTCATTTTCTTATAATACACAATATCAATTTATTTTGTATATGGGTGTAATTTTCCCAGAATACACACAATAAATTGCAAGTTAACAAAGGAACATTTTGTTATGTAATTGATCAGATGAACTGAATTTATAAAAATGTTAGTCTGATATCTTCTGAGAATTCGATTGTACTTTTTAGCTCAAGAACTGATATTAAAAGAGTTGATTTATATAAAATACAATTGTTCTAATTTTCTATTTTCCCAGAATACACACCATCAATTTATTTTGTATATGGGTGTCATTTTTAGCGCGGACAGTCTGTTAATCGAACATGCTTCACAGTATTCTATCACGCATTTTCTGACAATACGTTTACATGCATATCTATAATATTCTGACAATACGTTTACATGAATATCTATAATATTCTTACAATACGTTTACATGCATATCTATAATATTCTTACAATACGTTTACATGCATATCTATAATATTCTGACAATACGTTTACATGAATATCTATAATATTCTGACAATAAGTTTACATGCATATCTATAATGTTCTGTCAATATGTTTACATGCATATCTATATTCTTACAATACGTTTACATGCATATCTATAATATTCTTACAATACGTTTACATGCATATCTATAATATTCTGACATTTTCCGACAATGGCCCAACATCATCTCATGACATGATGTGGGCCATTGTCGGAAAATGACGTTATGCCAATATATCACAAAAATGACGTCGTGACGATGTTGGGCTGGCGGACATTTTAACCTCGAGCCAACGGCGATATGCCGACATCCGCCAACCAACTTCCGACATCGGCCCGACGTCAGGTGGCTAGCTGGGACGTTTACATGAATATCTACAATGTTCTGACAATACGTTTACATGAATATCTCAAATGTTCTGACAGTACGTTAACATGAATATCTATAATGTTCTGACAGTACGTTAACATGAATATCTATAATGTTCTAGCAATACGTTTACATGAATATCTATAATGTTCTGACAATACGTTAACATGAATATCTATAATGTTCTAGCAATACGTTTACATGAATATATTATATATAATGTTCTAGCAATACGTTTACATGAATATCTATAATGTTCTGACAATACGTTAACATGAATATCTATAATGTTCTGACAGTACGTTAACATGAATATCTATAATGTTCTAGCAATACGTTTACATGAATATATTATATATAATGTTCTGACAATACGTTTACATGAATATCTATAATGTTCTGACAATACGTTTACATGAATATATTATATATAATGTTCTGACAGTACGTTAACATGAATATCTATAATGTTCTGACAGTACGTTAACATGAATATCTATAATGTTCTAGCAATACGTTTACATGAATATCTATAATGTTCTGACAATACGTTAACATGAATATCTATAATGTTCTGACAGTACGTTAACATGAATATCTATAATGTTCTAGCAATACGTTTACATGAATATATTATATATAATGTTCTGACAATACGTTTACATGAATATCTATAATGTTCTGACAGTACGTTTACATGAATATCTATAATGTTCTAACAATACGTTTACATGAATATATTATATATAATGTTCTGACAATACGTTTACATGAATATCTATAATATTCTGACAGTACGTTTACATGAATATCTATAATGTTCTGACAATACGTTTACATGAATATCTATAATGTTCTGACAGTACGTTTACATGAATATCTATAATGTTCTGACAATACGTTTACATGCATATCTATATGTTCTGACAGTACGTTTACATGAATATCTACAATGCTCAAGAACAAATAGCAAGATCCATAATGTGAAGAGAAAAGAAAGTTAACAAAACTTGCTCCGCCGAACATTTACGATTTAATATAGGCTGACTGTTTGGTTCATAACTAAAACAGGTAAGCAAATGCGAATGCTTTTATCCGTATATTATGCGATGTACATAACAAAAAACTGTATCGAGTTTTGGAGGTTTTCAGGAAACAAAATATGCACAAAATTAAAACACTTATTTGAGACTTAAACAAATGTTAGCTTATGAACATTGATAACAAAAGGTAATGACTATGAAGCAAGCTATAAGCTGCACTGTATCGCTTTCAACTCACGCCTTTCCATAGTTACAAGTATAACTTAAAGTGTACGTTCAGTAATTGTTTTAAACATCCCCATTACAGGTTGCCTTTCTTAAAGGGGACCACCAGGCAAAAAACAACACATAATTATATGTTTTGGTACCAATTTGTGATATCAAAATTTGCCCAACATTTTGCAAAGGGTTGTTTAATTCATAAACAAAGCAACCAATTACCACCACTTACGGAACCACTATTATTTCCTGGTTCCGTACGGGCGTGCTCTAATGCTTTTCACGCATACGTTTGGCATTTTGGAGACAATAGAATCCTGGACGATTCGTTCGCTCTGGACAAAGTATTCTTCGTACATTCAGACCCATGAACGCATGCTTTAGAATGTGGATGCGTTTTCCAATCATATATTTTTTTCTGAACAAATATTTTGTGTGAACTTGTTGATGGAATGCACTACTAAAGATGTTACCTTTCATTTATAAGAATATTGATTTTGGGTGGTGGTACCCTTTAAATTGAAATACAACCTATTCGATTCAACTGGATTTGGGGAGTAGTACAATAATAATAATAATAATGAAACACATTTATATAGCGCATAACACATAAGCACAATTGCATGTCCCCATGCGCTTTATTATTACCCTTGGTCATCAGGTACAGGTCAAACCCGCACAATTATCTTGCGCACCATCTCAACTACCCGGGGAGCATACTAGTCAATGGCAGCCATATATTACCGCCCAGGCTAATTAACACCCGACCAAGTACCCATTTATACTCCTGGGTAGACAGCAGCAATGTCACAATGTCACGACCTATCCAGCTTGCTTCTTCAACTAAACTGGCTTGGCTAGAGAAGCGTTCTGAGCAACCTGGACAGGTTGTGAAAATGTACTTTTTCCAAAAAAGTATGTCCAATTAAAACTTGTGCCTGGCCTAAAACGACAAAGAGTCAAAGACTACCGGTAACACTTTGCCGCAGCATACTTATTGCCTCATTACTATGGTCCCCGGAGATATTCTAATGGTTTCCCTTCATGATCCAGTCAATCCCTTGAGTTCTGATTATAGATTATCAGGACAATGGGTCTTTTAAAATGTGGTCATAGTATGGTCTGTCATCAGCCAACTTGCGTCCTGGATCATCCTGGACATTGTATTGCTGGTGACCTGTTATAATATGACTTAAAGGGGACCACCTGGCAAAGAACAACACATTATTATATGTTTTGGTACCGTTTTGTGATATCAAATAGATACCCAACATTTTGCAAAGGGTTGTGTAATTCATAAACAAAGCAATTAATTTCCACCACTTACGGAACCACTGCTATTTACTGGTTCCATACGGGCCAACCATTTGCGAGTGCGCCAATGCAGCTATTCACGCGCACGTTTGTGAACAATAGATTCCCGGGCGATTCGTTCGCTCTGCACGCATTGCAATTCACCGCACACATAGCAGTCTGCGTAATTCAGACCGCATGAACGCTTGCTTTCGAATGGTGATGCGTTTCCAATTTTATTTGTTTCTTTCTGGAAACATATTTTTGTGAACTTGTTGATGGAATGGAATACCAAAGATGTTACCTTTCTTTAATAAGAATATTATTTTTGGGTGGTGGTACCCTTTAATTCCAAATGAATGAAAGAAAACCATTAGAATATCTCCGGGGACCATAGCGACAAGACAATAAGTCTGCTGGTGCAAAGTGTTAGCGGTAGTCTTCGTCCTTTTAGGCCAGGCACAAGTTGAGCCACAAGTTGAGAATTCGGGCCATTTAGTTTTGTTTCTGCGAACTCTTTCCCGGATGAATGACAATCTTCATTATCGTAACACTTTTCTCGTTGTTACCCTTTGTAAACTATTTGGTATGATCCATTTTCCAGAAAACATGCCATCAATTTCTTTTGTATAATGGGTTAACTTGTTATTTGAACATAATGGATCATCATGTAAACGTATATTGCCAGAAAGGGGTGATAGTATCTTGTGAACGTGTTTGATTATTGCACATTTTCTGGCAATACGTTTGCATGAGGATTAATCATGCGCAAATAACAAATATCAATACTTGTCGCTTCGTTATTTATTTAAGGTCTTTGTTCTTATTGGTTTCTAATGACACGTGTTGCCTGTGTCTTGTAATAATCAATATCATCACGTATTATTCCAATTCATGGATCATTAATAATTTCTCTCGTAATATATACTTTGTATAAACATGAACAGCGGCGTAGCATGGTCGGACTGATTTTGGTGGGGGTGGGTGGGGGCACAAAATTACTTAGGGGGGAACTGCCTTCTGACCAACACGAGCATTGAATACTATGGGCATTCAAGGATGAACGACCGAGCATGGTGGCTTAGCGGTTAAAGGGTACCACCACCCAGAACTAATATTCTCATAAATGAAAGGTAACATCTTTAGTATTCCATTCCATCAACAAGTTCACAAAAATAGTTCCAGAAAAAATATATATAATGGGAAAACGCATCACCATTCTACAGCATGCGTTCATGGGTCTGCATGTACGAGACTACTTTGTCCAGAGCGAACGAATCGCCCGGGATTCTATTGTCTCCAAACATATACGCGTGAATAGCATTGGCGCACTCGCAAATGTTTGGCCCGTATACGGAACCAGGAAATAGTAGTAGTTCCGTAAGTGGTGGAAATTAATTGCTTTGTTTATGAATTACACAACCCTTTACAAAATGTTGGGTATCTATTTGATATCACAAAACGGTACCAAAACATATAATTATGTGTTGTTCTTTGCATGGTGGTCCCCTTTAAAGTGTCCACCTCATGCACGGGAGGTTCCGGGTTCGAACCCAGACCCGGTCATAGCAAAGACTTAAAAATGGTACCTTTTGCCTTCCAGCCTCCAGAATGGAGAAGGGAAAGTTAATCACACGAGTTACCAGAAGACTGGCCCCATTCTGTAGCTTTCGCTACATTTAGTAGACCTGTGGCCTAGGGCTAATGAATCGGAGATAGGCGCCGCCTTATGTGCCAAAATTGGTACGGGAAGGACTTTAACTAACTTTCAGGGATGAACACAGTGTGACGAGTTGCCAGAGCGCATCTGTGTGGTAGAGCACCGGTCTAGCAATCCAGAGTACTCGGGTTCAAATCCCGGAGAAACCTCATTTTCTTTGCTCATTTGCAAGTTCTTTAGTTCAATCAGATTTCCCCTTTTGTTTTGTTTTTACTTTTGTTTGAATTGTGTTTGCATTTTTTTGAGGGCTCATGTCCCCTGCCCCCACCCCCGGAGTAACGTCAATGTACATGAAGTTTGTCCTTGAGCATATTCTCTATACAAAAAAGAAACCTGTTTTCCCAGAACTTATCTGACTTGGCCCACTTTTATTGGAATTTGTGGTTACATATAGATGCAAATAAATCGCATGACCAACTAAATCACAATGTATTTCTCACATTTGCCTGACATTTTAATCATCTAGATATTCAGGCCCTATTTTATTGAAATGCGTGGTTACCTAGCTATCGATGCAATTCAACCGCATGAACAACTAAAGCACAATATATTTCTCATAATCATCTAGATATTCAGGCCCTATTTTATTGAAATGCGTGGTTACTTATCGACGCAATTCAACCGCATGAACAACTAAATCACAATATATTTCTCACATTTGCCTGAAGTTTTAATCATATCGATGAAATTTAACCGCATGACTAACTAAATCACAATGTATTACTTACATTTGCCTGATGTTTTAATCATCTACATATTCATGTTAACACAAGAGAAAAGAGAGTTAGTTTCACCTGTCTCGTACTCAATTTTCCCATCAATTATTTTGGCAGCAATCCTTGACCCAAGAAGTGCGATAGAATTCTCAGAAGATATGTGACACATATTTTGTGATGATGTAAATAGATTAATATATCGTGGATGTGGTGTGGCAACATTGGTAGATCGCTCGCTTTCCCGAGTTCGAACCCGGAGTATACCCATCACGTTTGTCCTTCAGCAAGACAAATTACTCCACATTGCTGCTCTCTACCCAAGTGTATAAATGGGGACCCCGTAGGAGGTGAACGCCTTTACGTGAACAATCTTCTCAATGCCCATGAGCCGCTTGGAAGGAATGCTCCCCAGGGAGTGGAGATGGTGCACACAATGTGTACTGGTTTGCATTGTATCCTATGACCGGGGTAATAATATAATTGTAAAGCGCTTAGAGATGAATATCAATCATATTGTGCGCATTATAAACCGAGTATTATTATTATCATTATTATATTATTATTATTATTAAAGGGGACTACAAGGTAAAGTTATATGTTTTGGTGTAGGACCAACACCTTCAATGTTCATAACCTTGAACCGAAAGTAATAGGGCGGTATTCTACTAAATGTATCAACTTAGGCTGGACTAAATGGACATAAGTTACCACTAACCAGGAAAAAACATTCCACCGCCGTGGAATTTGACTAGCACATTGATTGTTATTGATATGCACCACCTGAGATAAACCATATTGATTCGCCTCAGACTATCATTTTAATAAAATTATTTAACAAGTCACTAGTAGTATTATGTCTTTCGACTTAAAGTGCATGGCAACCATCAATATGCTTGTGTGAACTGTGTGAACTGGTTACTGGGAATGTTTGTCTTTTTTTAGTCTATACACTAAGTTGATACATTTAGTAGAATACCGGCCGAAAAGTCTTGATGGCTGGAATTTGAATTACCTATTTAGTTATTACAGCTATTCTAAGAAATGATCAATCGATCATATCACATAATGATGTTTAATTCTTCTTTGTTCAGTATTTGTGGTGATCAGTGTTACAAAGAAAAATAACAAAACTTGTTCCGCGGAACATTTACGATTTGATTTAGGCTAATGTGTTTGTTTCAAACCAAAACAGGTTGGCAAATTCGAATGATTTGATCCTTTATGCAGTGTACATCAAAATAAAAAAAAGTTTTGAGATCTGGGGGTGTTTTGGAAAAAAAATATGCACAAAATCAAAAACACATATTTGAGACTTTCAAAATATATTAGCTTATGAACATTAAATGATGCTAAAATACTGCTGAAAACTGTTTATCTACTATAATAATGTTTGTGTAATAAAAGGAGAGTGAATGTAGGGCCTAAATTTTCGATCCTAGCAGAATCTTCTTCAGAGGCTAACTGACGAGGAAACATAAAGAACATAAAACTAGACATAATACAAACACAGCTAAGGAAGGGGGCGGAGACATTGAACAAAAATAACAAATAGTAGTGATTTTGAAGCAAACTATATGCTGCACTTTATCGCTTTCAACTAACGCTTTTCCATAGTTACATAACTTAGAGTTTAAGTTCAATAATTGTTTAAACATCCCCATCACGGGCGTAGATATGACATTGATACCCATTTAAGTGGGGGGATGATCTATTCATCCATCCCCCCCAGTTGAATAGGTATTACGTAACTCGCTACGCCCGTGATCCCCATGACAGCTTGCCAGCCAATTTACTCATGCGCATGCGCTGTTAACCCGTGTGGGGCTTAAGGCTGTAATTTCAGTAGGGTCGGTAACACACCCGACCCCCTATCTGCGTCCCCACGTGACCATGAGAGTTTTAAAGGCTTTGTAACCGATAGGTTTCACCAGATCTATGTAACTCTTCCACTCAAGATGTGCGAATGCGCTGTAAACCCTTGCCTTGGACCGTTTTTTCGAAGGTCACTAACGCCCCTATCACGGACCCGCCCCCTAAGCATCCCCACTTGATATGAGAACAAAATTATTAAGGATTCGCAGCAGATGGATATCAGATCTTTTCAACTGCTCAACTCAATCTGTGCGCAAGCGCTGTGACCCCTGCGCATGCTTAGTGGCGCTCAATGATATATTGCACTAGGTCACTAACGCCCCTTACACCGGCCCTGCCCCCTTAGCGCACCCAGATGATATAAACATTAGTATTATAAAGGTTTTGCAACGAATGGGTTCCACCAGACCTGCTCGGCCCTTCAGGGAATCTAAAACAGATAGAGCATCGATAACCGACCATTGAGATTCATCGTCAGCAGCAGCATAAAGTCTAACATCGAATTACTTCAGAAAATCTTGCCAGGCATCCAGGGTACGTATTGTAATTATGTTTGTTAGAACTTAATTTACCATTTGAAGTCGCAATTAGATGACGAATCCATATTTATTCACTCGGATTACAACTTCATATTATTTTAGATTCAAATAAACATAACATTTTACTTGCAGCTACCCTAAGCTTCAATTAGTTTGATATAAAATCGCGGCAACAAGGCTGGGACCTGGCAAGTCGTCCATATAATTATAGTCTCTCTTTCCCTACTTAAACTTTAAAGTTTTGATTATGGTTGGTTTTTAATATGCATATAAATGTCTCCTGGAGTCTAGCCGGGTCTCCGGGGAGTCGCGGGAAAATCAAACATGTTCGATTTGTTTGGAGACTCTCCATCAGTCGCGGAGACTAATTTTGTCCGCGACTGGGGAGACGTCGCCGCGACGTCGCCGCGACCTACTGGAGACCAAGGCGACTGAGAGGAGACGTTGCGGAGACGTCTCCGCGACACTACTTGACGTTGCTTGACCCACTTTAGAGACCACGTGACTGAGTTCTTTATCATTTGGTACAGTTTGTTCCTGCTTCCATGGATACGTCGCCTTGGTGAGATTGCAAACCATTTTCGGGTCTCCCGAGTCGCCGCGACTACCGCGACTGATCAGTCGCGGCAGTGGCGGCGACGTCTCCGCCGGTGAGATACGCACTTAAACCTGCCAGTGCAGAACATTCACAGTGCCAGATTAATTGGAAGGCCACAGCCAAATTGCTTTGGAGGGATTTGAAACCTGTATTACAAAGGCAAATGCCCCACGCCTGAAGATTAGGGTGCGCACATTCAATAGAGCCATGTATGTAGCCTATACAATATGCCACCGCATATTACAATCGGCATGGTCAAGTACTCTTTTGCGCTTGCAATCATACATGTACTTTCATTGCAACCACTTGGTGTGTTAGAAACATGTATCTAAAAGTATCTTCCTATACGCAACAGAGTATCGTGACCATGATAACAGCGAGTTTGTGTATTTTATGCCCGGCGCAGACAGAGCCGACTCGACCCAATCCGAATGGTTTTCAGCCTGATAATCTCAGGACTCCGGTTTTTCCAGTCAAGTGCCAGTCGGATGTCATTCGAAGCCGATTCAACATGGATCGGCTCCGACTGCGTGAAACTGACCTTAGCCTGACTGAAAACCAGTCGGATCGGGTCGAGTCAGCTCTGTCTGCGCCGGGCTTTAAAGAGGCCCTTCCTCCTGGGCACCCTGGTGTCAGCTGGGTAAGTCCGATCGTCCACATAATTAAAGTCTCTCTTCCTACTATCTCTTGCCACCCACTTATAGTTTTGAGATCATATAATAAGTTCGGTTATGTGAACATGCATCTAAAGGTATCAAATGTATTTATGCTGTGTTTTTAATGTAAACGTTGTAATTTCTATCTGATACATGGCCCTCTTGTAAAGCAGGCCTTCATGGCACTGAACGGGGCTTTCCTGTGTTTTTAAAAAAGACTGAACAAATCAATAAATAAATTTGTATTCCTACGCGATGTAGATATTGTACAACGACATGTGTCTTTTTCTGAGAACCTTCCTGCTATAGTGAGCCTGGTAGCTGGGCTGGTCATCTAGATACGGAGTAACTGTGGTGCTGGATGTACACCTTACCGGACACGGTACAACGGGAACTGCTGCCGTATATTAATAACAATGATATTATCGATTTATACAGGGTGGCCCCGCAAAAACGGAACGGGGCACTTCCCAAAATAAAGTAACAACATGAACATGTCCATCGGATAGGGTGTCCTTTCCAATGAACAACGATACCAAGAAAAGTAATTCTGGACGTGTAGTTTTTGTTTTAGGGCGCTTTGAGTGAGACCATGTCAGGTTCCTATTTTTGTCAATTTTTACCAAGTCAGTGTCTGATAAATGAGACTTACTGCCAGTCATACTATTGACCAATTATGCCCATTCTCTCGGCACCGCTCGGCACACAGCTGAATGCACACTAACAATGGCGCGCGGAATACTCGCGTGTTCAATGGTATGTCGGGCAGTAAGTCTCATTTATCAGGCACTGACTTGGTAAAAATTGACAAACAAGGGAACCTGATATGGTGGTACTCACAGCGCCCTAAAACAAAAACTACACGACCAAAATGGCTGTTCTTGGTATATTTCTTTTATTGGAAATGACACTCTATCCTATATGGACATAATCATTTTGTTACTTTATTTTGGGAAGTGCCCCGTTCCGTTTTGGGGGGCCACCCTGTATAACGATTGATAATCATCTCTAAGCGCTTTACAATGATATTATTACCCCGGTCATAAGATACAATGCAAACCAGCACACATTGTGTGCACCATCTCCACTCCCTGGGGAGCATTCCTTCTAAGCGGCTCATAGGAAACAATGCAAACCAGCACACATTGTGTGCACCATCTCCACTCCCTGGGGAGCATTCCTTCCAAGCGGGTCATAGGATACAATGCAAACCAGCACACATTGTGTGCACCATCTCCACTCCCTGGGGAGCATTCCTTCCAAGCGGGTCATAGGATACAATGCAAACCAGCACACATTGTGTGCACCATCTCCACTCCCTGGGGAGCATTCCTTCCAAGCGGGTCATAGGATACAATGCAAACCAGTACACATTGTGTGCACCATCTCCAC
This sequence comes from Echinarachnius parma, assembly GCA_037951105.1. Lineage (NCBI taxonomy): Eukaryota > Metazoa > Echinodermata > Echinoidea > Clypeasteroida > Echinarachniidae > Echinarachnius > Echinarachnius parma. The sequence goes on along the minus strand of JBAMJV010000880.1, from coordinate 63,870 downwards.
TCCCTGGGGAGCATTCCTTTCAAGCGGCTCATAGGATACAATGCAAACCAGTACATATTGTGTGCACCATCTCCACTCCCTGGGGAGCATTCCTATCAAGCGGCTCATAGGATACAATGCAAACCAGCACACATTGTTTGCAACATCTCCACTCCCTGGGGAGCATTCCTTTCAAGCGGCTCATGGTCAATGAGAGGATCGTTCACATAAAGGATATTCGCTGAACAGGTCACGTGGTATATTCATTGCCAGAGGCAGCAAGCATCTGGTAGCCGGAGCAGTTGTCGCGTCGCCTGCTATGTATATGTGCGTTACTTGATTTCAGATTGAAATTACTCATTTAAACATTATTATTTTTTGACTATTTTAACATGCTACATGCGGCTCAAACCATCAAATTATTTCCTTCGCTACAGAGCATAATCGATACAACGGTCGAAATGGGACTTGGACTGAGAACCCTCCTGCCGATAGTCCTTGTAGCTGGACTATTCGTCCGGGTCCAGAGCTGCGGTAATAGTTGTCCGACTTACTGGACGCGGTACAATGGGAGCTGCTACCGTCTCTTCGGTGAACCAGTCACGTGGCCTGAAGCAAGACGTCTGTGCCAGACTCTTGGCAGCGAGCTCGTGTCGGTGAACAGCGCGGGGGAAAACGCGTTCCTCTATAACTACTGGAAAAGCGGAACCAAAACTGATTGTATCAAATGGGTAGGCGTGAAAATTGTCCCGAGTTTTCATCCGTGACACAACTTTAGCCAGACATGACTAGTAACTGGTTGAAGTATTCCAATTACACAAGTGTGAAACGGTTTAACCGAGTACTGGTAATGTCTGTCTTTTAAGCCTGGTCTAAAATTGTGCCAACTTTGAGAATTTGGGCAATATGATTATAACCATGGTGGCATGTATTACTGGAGTGCAACTTTGTGCCATGTTTTTCCCCATTTGTCACTTAGTATCCTCTAACATTTTTACAAACCACGACGTTCTTAATTGGTTAAATTTGTATTCTTAAAGGGAAAGTTGAGTTTTGGTAGAGAGGGCGCTAGACTACTTAATTGGTTTGTGAGGTAATGAAAAACTGAGTGTAAAATTTGAAAGAGCATAATATTTAAACAATAAAATCATCTTTGTTTGATCAAAATCGGTTCAGAAACGGCTGAAATATCCATAAATATAACAATTTGTAATAAACCCGGGGCCCCGGGTTTATTAGAGAATTTTGAACCAGCCGTTAAAAATTCAAAAAAATGCTTCCTCTTTTCAAAAAAGTTACAAAATAGGTATTTAAATAGTTGTTGGTTATTTCTCTATCTAATCACTATTTCAACAAAGCATCACATGCACAATATTTTATTCAAAATGGTTGAAACCGATGAGTGTTTAGAGAGCGCCCTCTTACGTTTTAACGGCTCTTTTTGAATGATAACATGATCTTTACTACGTCATTTGTAATTTTGTGTTCCTTTCTAGTTATAACTATTAGTTTGTAATGTAATGATGCAGGTTTTGGTTACTAAAATTCAGTTTCACTAAAACTGTACTCTCCTTACCAGAACTCAACTATCCCTTTAACATGTTAAATTTTGTTTATTACATTTGGTAAAATTAAGTGGTCATTCAAAATTTGTCAATGATAGATTGTACTGCTGTCCCCGGTTCATATGACCATAGAACCAGGGATACAATTTAACGTGGCTTGGTGATAAGAAAAGATATTTCTCTCATTAATAATGGTGATATATAACTATAAATAATACTCTATTAAAGGGATGCCTATAAAGTGTCTAACTCCACGAGAATTACTTGGAGCTTCCTCGTTTCTCTTCTACCGTGTTGTTTAGCTTGTGGTAAGAGAAGAATGAAATAGGGTTATATATTTGTTGTAATGCCCCTTTCCCCCTTTAGTATGACGATATCTATCATTCAGCTCAAGAGCGTTAATGAACGGTAAAAACCTCATACAGTAATTCGTTGTAAAAGCTGACGCATATTTTCGCTTTTTTAAACTAAAAAAGCAGTGTTCTTTTCAATGAAACTTTCACACATCATTTGGACATATCTTACAATGATTTTGGTACAGGATTGAATTCTCAAATGTCATTTTGGGCAATATCTGACACTTTACAGGTGACCTTTAATATCAATAATCAGGTATATATATAATGATGAAATAATATTTAAAACAATACAAACTATGTTTGTTTCTATTCCACGGCACTCACACACAATGTAGGGCTTCTGGCTGGGGGTGAATGATATCGACAAAGAAGGAAAGTACGTCAACGCCGACGGCACCGACGTCGAGTTCTTCAATTGGGAGAAAAACGAACCGAACCAGTACAAGGGCAACGAGGACTGTGTGCACGTGCGGTACCGGAAGACGGAGTCCGACCCCAAAATGGGTTGGAACGACCTGGACTGCAATGGCAAGCACGGAAACGTTCCATACATCTGCGAGCTGAATCCGGGGTGTTAAACTAACCGCTCACCGTGTACTATCCGATCCGACAACAATGTTCCATACATCTGCGAGCTGAATCCGGGGTGTTAAACCAACCGCTCACCGTGTACTATCCGATCCGACAACAATGTTCCATACATCTGCAAGCTCAACCCGGGGTGTTAAACCAACCGCATACCGTGTACTATCCGATCCGACAACAATGTTCCATACATCTGCAAGCTGAACCCGGGGTGTTACACCGTGTACTATCCGATCCGACAACAATGTTCCATACATCTGCGAGCTGAATCCGGGGTGTTAAACCAACGCAACCGCACACCGTGTACTATCCGATCCGACAACAATGTTCCATACATCTGCAAGCTGAATCCGGGGTGTTAAACCAACCGCTCACCGTGTACTATCCGATCCGACAACAATGTTCTATACATCTGCGAGCTGAATCCGGGGTGTTTAACCAACCGCACACCGTGTACTATCCGATCCGACAACAACGTTCCATACATCTGCGAGCTGAACCCGGGGTGTTAAACCAACCGCACACCGTGTAATATCCGATCCGACAACAATGTTCCATACATCTGCAAGCTGAATCCAGGGTGTTAAACTAACTGCATACCGTGTACTATCCGATCCGACAACAATGTTCCATACATCTGCAAGCTCAACCCGGGGTGTTAAACCAACCGCATACCGTGTACTATCCGATCCGACAACAATGTTCCATACATCTGCAAGCTGAACCCGGGGTGTTACACCGTGTACTATCCGATCCGACAACAATGTTCCATACATCTGCGAGCTGAATCCGGGGTGTTAAACCAACGCAACCGCACACCGTGTACTATCCGATCCGACAACAATGTTCCATACATCTGCAAGCTGAATCCGGGGTGTTAAACCAACCGCTCACCGTGTACTATCCGATCCGACAACAATGTTCTATACATCTGCGAGCTGAATCCGGGGTGTTTAACCAACCGCACACCGTGTACTATCCGATCCGACAACAACGTTCCATACATCTGCGAGCTGAACCCGGGGTGTTAAACCAACCGCACACCGTGTAATATCCGATCCGACAACAATGTTCCATACATCTGCAAGCTGAATCCAGGGTGTTAAACTAACTGCATACCGTGTACTATCCGATCCGACAACAATGTTCCACACATCTGCGAGCTGAATCCAGGGTGTTAAACTAACTGCATACCGTGTACTATCCGATCCGACAACAATGTTCCATGCATCTGCGAGCTGAATCCGGGGTGTTAAACCAACCACACACCGTGTACTATCCGATCCGACAACAATGTTCCATACATCTGCAAGCTGAACCCGGGTGTTAAACCAACCGTACACCGTGTACTATCCGATCCGAAAACAAGGTTTACTACATCTGCGACCCCGTTTCAAAGTGTTGTACGTGTTCAACTCCAACAACCATGGTGCAGCTAATCCTCAATGCTAATGGCTGTTGTCATAGTAGTTACAATAATTTGTATAAATGACACAAATAACGAGTGGGATTTTGCTGTCAATAAAGGGAGATAGTAGACTCTAAGAAAAAAGGGTTCTAAAAGGGTGCTTATCGGCTGTCAGCAAAGGGTGCCCGACCAGTTTCACCTTTGCACCTTATCGGGTAAAGGTGCCCGTCGTCACCATTTGTTAGTTCTAAAAGGGTGCTTATCGGCTGTCAGCAAAGGAGGCCCGACCAGTTTCACCTTTGCACCTTATCGGGTAAAGGTGCCCGTCGTCACCATTTTGTTAGTTCTAAAAGGGTGCTTATCGGCTGTCAGCAAAGGGTGCCCAACCAGTTTCACCTTTGGCACCTTATTGGGTAAAGGTGCCCGTCGTCACCATTTTTTTAGTTCTAAAAGGGTGCTTATCGGCTCTCAGCAAAGGGTGCCCAACCAGTTTCACCTTTGGCACCTTATTGGGTAAAGGTGCCCGTTGTCACCATTTGTTAGTTTGGTTCTAATCCTCGAGTGTTTTAGTAACGCCATGATGTTCACAAACTCTACAATTTCTTTGTTATTATGGCTGCTTCACGAAAAACAGATATCTAAGTGAAATGAATTTGCTGTTAAGACTTAACAACAGTGATTAATAAGCATATATTCCGTTATAAATTGTTCACTACAATATACGGCAGTATTGTTAATAGACTATGAATACCTTATGAATATTCATGACTGATCATCGATCACAATTTAGTGAAAATCAAGATTTTAACTTTATATTCATATTGTAATTAATTGTTTTGAAACTAATGATATTATTTCGTTGTTGTTGTGAATAATTGTTTATAAAATATATTTCACAAATATATTAAATATCATTTACATGATTTAACAGTTAATTATCTAGATATTTAACTTTCTGCAACATGTCGACAAAGTAACTAGATCCGTTTTATATCAGCCTAATCTCCTGGGGCTGTTTAACAAAGTTATTAGTTGAACTTAACTCTAAGTTGGACCTAACTTTTATGGAAAGCCATATGTAGCCTTACAATATATTTAAAATAAAAAAAGCAAGGATTGTGGACGTAATATAAATGTTGCATCAAGAACGTGAAATCTCTTTGATAATATAAAATATTTATGACTTGAATCAACATGTTATGCCGTTGAAAATTGACTGTTTAAACATTTGTACAAAGAAGCTAAAATAAATGGCTTTCCATACTTTTAAAGTCCGACTTAGAGTCAAGTTCAACTTAGGATCTTTGTGAAACACCCCGCTGGTTGTTCCATACACAATGCATTACTGGATACGTATAGTCGATCCGCACTTAACATTCTGAAAATATATCTGCAAGCTGAATGTGACATTAGACTTCCCAAGATATGTACACTTTGAAACTGAGACCGAGATTAATTAAAGTCTCCTGAACATTAAATTGACTCCGTGTGATTTTTTCAGTCGGGTGTATCATGAACTGATTGATGATGATGTAGCTATAGCATTGGCGTACCAGGGGGTACAACCGCCCCCCCCCCCCCCCTTGACCAAAAATGGCTGTTTTGGGGAGTTTGAACCCCCCCTTTCCCAATTGTAGCTGGTCTCAAGACAAATTTGTAGCGGTCTCGACCATCATAACCGATTGTCTTGGCTTCAAAAATGTTGACATTTCTTGGTCTCGGCCTCGAAAATTGTGAAGGTACTTGGTCTCGGCTTTGAACATTTTCTAACTTTTGACCGACCCTGGTCTCGGTCTCGAGAATGTTGAAGGTACTTGGTCTCGTCTTTGAAAATTGTCTACGAACACCCCTCCCCCCCCCCCCCCCCCTCCCCCGCTGAGACGGATTCTCAAGCAATGGTCTTGGTCTCGGTCTCGAAAATTGTGAAGGTACTTGGTCTCGGTTTTGAACATTTCCTACGGACACCCCCCCCCCCCCCCCCCCCCCCCCCACCCCTTCCCCGCTTAGAGGATTCTCAACCAATTGTCCTAGTCTCGGCCTCGACAATTTTGAAGGTACTTGGTCTCGGCGTCGAAAATTCTACAAAATAACCTTCCCCCCCCCCCCCCCCCCCCCTTGAAAAAATCCTGGGTACCCCACTGAACTATATTGTTCGTGACCCGATTGAATCAACCGACCTCTTGGACTGACGCTATCAAGAGAGTGTCCGGGGGAAGGAATGAAGGGCGCAACACACTTGGCAGAAGACAGAGTTGCATGGCGTACTCTCGTTAAGACAACAGCAGCGCTTTACTGCGCCACCTGAGTTTAATGATGATGATGATGATGCTTCCTCGAGTGCCAGGCCAGACGGAAATATGAATGGGATGGTAGGACTCAACTTGCAGTGGCCAGAGTGGCAATGTCTAAACTTGCTGGGGACCAGAATGGGGCGGTGTTTAGGGCCAACATGGCAAGGGGGGGGGGGGGTGTCCGTATACAATTTCCGAAGCCAAGACCGCGGATTTTCAAAATTTTCGAGGCCGAGACCATCGATAATTATGTTCGAGACCGCTTATATATGGTCTCAAGACCAAGTTGTAAAGGGGGGGGGGGGGGGGGGGGGGTTCAAACCCTCCAAATTTGTTGGTCAAAGGGGGGGGGGGGGTAGGTTGAACCCCTCCCCTGGGTACGCCTATGGACTGGAGGGTAGGAGACGATCTTGTGTGTTCGGACTGGAAGCTTGTTCCACAGGCAGACGGCACTTGGAAAGAAGGATGCTTGGTAGCTTGTGAGTGTGCAGTATTGCTATTGGAATTGTGCTTGTCGTCGTCTAGAAGGGGCTGTGACTGGAAGAGAGTATGGTGGCCCAGGTCACGTGGTATGGCAATGCGATCCAGCAATGGAGGGACATTATGGTGGCCCAGGTCACGTGGTATGGCAATGCGATCCAGCAATGGAGGGACATTATGGTGGCCCAGGTCACGTGGTATGGCAATGCGATCCAGCAATGGAGGGACATTATGGTGGCCCAGGTCACGTGGTATGGCAATGCGATCTAGCAATGGAGGGACATTATGGTGGCCCAGGTCACGTGGTATATGGCAATGCGATCCAGCAATGGAGGGACATGGTGGCCCAGGTGGTATGGCAATGCGATCCAGCAATGGAGGGACATGGTGGCCCAGGTGGTATGGCAATGCGATCCAGCAATGGAGGGACATGGTGGCCCAGGTGGTATGGCAATGCGATCCAGCAATGGGTATGGTGGCTCAGGTGGTATGGCAATGCGATCCAGCAATGGAGGGACATGGTGGCCCAGGTGGTATGGCAATGCGATCCAGCAATGGAGGGACATGGTGGCCCAGGTGGTATGGCAATGCGATCCAGCAATGGAGGGACATGTTGGCCCAGGTGGTATGGCAATGCGATCCAGCAATGGGTATGGTGGCCCAGGTGGTATGGCAATGCGATCCAGCAATGGGTATGGTGGCCCAGGTGGTATGGCAATGCGATCCAGCAATGGGTATGGTGGCTCAGGTGGTATATGGCAATGCGATCCAGCAATGGGTATGGTGGCCCAGGTGGTATGGCAATGCGATCCAGCAATGGGTATGGTGGCCCAGGTGGTATGGCAATGCGATCCAGCAATGGGTATGGTGGCTCAGGTGGTATGGCAATGCGATCCAGCAATGGAGGGACATGGTGGCCCAGGTGGTATGGCAATGCGATCCAGCAATGGGTATGGTGGCTCAGGTGGTATGGCAATGCGATCCAGCAATGGGTATGGTGGCCCAGGTGGTATGGCAATGCGATCCAGCAATGGGTATGGTGGCTCAGGTGGTATGGCAATGCGATCCAGCAATGGAGGGACATGGTGGCCCAGGTGGTATGGCAATGCGATCCAGCAATGGAGGGACATGGTGGCCCAGGTGGTATGGCAATGCGATCCAGCAATGGAGGGACATGGTGGCCCAGGTGGTATGGCAATGCGATCCAGCAATGGAGGGACCTTCTTTGCATCAAAAGGAGATTTGGCAAGCCCTTTTAACATTCATTAATATTTCAGGATCAACAGTAATCATTCTTGATATTATCAACAATTCAATTTTTGATTTCAGAAAAAATTGGATTTCTCCGGGATTCAAACACGAGACCTCTGGATTGCTAGGCCGGCGCTCTACCGACTGAGCTAAAGGGTTATAATATAATCCTGGAGAAATCCAAATTTTATTTTCTCTTTTCATTTATATAATATATTTCTGGTCAGTTTCTCTACTGTTTGAATTGATTTGTGTTATTAATAACTAAAGATTTTGTTTATATGGGACAAATGATTTTTTTTAAATTTTGGCAGCTATAAACACTGATGTGGTTAAAAAAATGACTGTATCAACTTTCTCATGAAAGCGTAATCATAATCATAATCATAAGCGTAATCATAATCCTTCATCGTAAAGTTCTTTTATATACAACAAATAATATAATATTGGGGGGGGGGGGGGGGGGGTGGCAGGGGCCGGGGGGCGGTCGCCCCCCCCCCCCCCCAAATTAAAATATTGGGGGAGGGGGGGGGCGAACATATCGTTTCGCCCCCCAATAATTTCGAAAATAGGAAGAAAAAAGGGAGTGATATAATGCCAAAGAGGGGAAAGACACATTATCAATAACTAATCTTCAAAATAGCTGTTTTTTTTTTTTAAAGGACTTTAAATTTCTTTTTTTTGCCGCGCGCTTCGCGCGCTTACAGTTTCTCATATTGCAAGTTTCATTTCGGTTGCAGGAACTCACCTTTCAAAATGTGTTGGGCAGTGTAATTTCTCAAACGCACACCTCAAACGAAGTTTATTAAACCCTCATCTATAGCACACCGTCACAGAAAATTAAATAATCTGAAATAATATAGTCAATTCGGTCCATATATGCGATGAACGCAAATCAAATTGGAATATCATGTCCCCCCACATTTGAAAGTGGAGGAGATTGTCCCCCTCTCTTTGTCATTATGTATGTTTGGTTCCATACTTATATACTTAATATTACGTGAAATTTCTGTCTCAGGTGTGCACCAAATCGCACAATTTCACGCCCAAAAATACAAAATCTCCCTACTGTAGGAGGCGGACATCCCCTCCTACACCCTTCCCCGCTGGGTCGCTTCGCTTCCTCGCAATGTCTCCCCTCCACTTTTGAGAAGTTGTTGACGCCCTTGCTTAGTTTCATGGGAGCTCAATGCCCAAGACAAGTATATCGATGGCTCAGTATACAGGATCACGTGGATCCATCTCATACAAGGCTCAATCTTTTCCTCGCTATATGCCCTTTAAAAATATGTTACGAGTAGGGATCACTACAATTTTAACACACATGATAGGAGTTGCAAATGTCTGAAATCTAAAAGCTTCCGGGGGCTCCGCCCCCTGGACCCCAATTATTTTCCCCAAATGTGGGTGCCCCCCAAAGTCAGGTCTTCGAGCCATCAAGACACTTTCAATGAGTGCATAATAAAACTTTCGGGCATGTCAATATGGGGGTTTTAGCTCTCTTGATCAGTGGTCACTCTGGAATGTTTTTTCTTCAAATTTCGCCTCCCCTCCCCCCCCCCCCCCCCATCCCCAAAACGGATCGACGCCCCTGTCCCCCATCCTCCCGTGATCGACGCCCCTGTCCCCCATCCTCCCGTGATCGATGCCCCTGTCCCCCATCCTCCCGTGATCGATGCCCCTGTCCCCCATCCTCCCGTGATCGATGCCCATCCAACAATTGTTTCTCTCTTTCTTTCCTTTTTTGTTTACATAATCATCTTATTCACGGACTAGCTTTGCAGTCTGCAAATTGGCAACCAGCGCGATTAGGTGCTACGTTCACCTACTAGAAGTTGGTGAGAAATAGCGCCCTAGCTTCACCCGCACGCGCGCGCGCGAAGTTACGAAACGTTTGTAAACTTTAGCATGCAGATTACAGTCATGTGAAAGCCGAGACTCCCGAGGCCGAGGCACTATTTAGGTAAATTATAATTTGATTGAAATAAACTTGAATAAATGATTGATTCCTCAGGAAGTTTCGTAAGACGATTTATATGCTACGTTCTTATGTGTGATTTGTTGTAATTGAGGTATGCTTTATGACGTCTTTATTGCATTTTGTAACGGCTTCAATACGAGAGCGTATGCGAAATCGGATACGTTGAATTAAAATGTAGTCGAATTCCGATACGTAGTCGACATCTCTTTTAAATTGTGTTTTGTATTCGGGCTTCACCCTTCAAGGCATGGATAATAATCATATTTTAAGTCAAATGAACATTTATCAATGCGAATAATTTTGAGGATTGCCATTTATTGTTTATGTCCCATTTATCATGTTTATTTTATGAAGTTGTCGAAATATATTTAATTTTAATTAAATTTATACTACAAATTAAATATTACTATAAAGATTTAATTTCACACTTTAGTTTAACTTAGTTTAAAATTTGATCTCATTCTAATTGACAGCGGGGTTGATCTCGATGGTCAATTGTCTGCAGTATATGCATTGGCTACGACACACAACACTAATACTGTAATACACTAAATCAATTGTATGACGCACCTCATGACCCCCGGGAATGGTGCGTCATGGTTGGGTCATTTACCACAACATTTTTGATGCAGGTACCGTCAAGGCAACCCTTGGTCTGTCACATCATGACGAAACGGTGCGTCATTGTCAGTCAGTTTACCCGTCATGGTTCGTCAAAATCAAGAGATGGTGCGTCACAAAAGTGATTGTATGGACCGTCATTGTAGTTGAATGGTCCATCAAAATTTTGACAAAGGGGTGCGTCACGGTATACCAAAATCTGACTCACATAGGACCAATGACGCACCATTCCCGGGGGTCATGAGGTGCGTCATACATAGATTGTAACTGGGTAGTGTGTGTGCCATGGACCATGAGGGTGATGATGACGATGACGGATCAACCGTCCTGATTGTCAGCTCGGATGATCTCTATGACTATGGTGTTAAATTTACTCGCTATCTGTGCATTGTATACAGTATGCATTGTCTACAACACACAACACTATTAATATTATGTGTACGTATGCACTGTTACATATACATTATATATTCTTCTTTCTTCCATATATTGTAACTGGGTAGTGTGTGTGCAATGGACCATGAGGGGGACGATGACGATGACGGCTCGACCGTCCTGATCGATAGCGAGGATGATCTCTATGACTCCGATGCAACAGAGATATCAGACAATGAAGACCATGCTCAAGAGAACCAGGTTGGTATTGTATGTACTGGGCCCGTTGCAGAAAGAGATACAATCCATTGTAAGTTACAATTGATTGTAAGTCGGATCATGTGTTCTGAATGTGCGAATCTGATTGGTTGAAACGCGCAAAGTTTCTAACTTACAATCAATTGAAATTTACAATTGATGTATCTCTTTTTGCAACGGGACCCTGGTGCAATGTATAAACCACACCTTTATCCGTATTTGCTGCTGTATTAACCACACTTTTATCCCCACGGAGGAAGCTACAATAAAGCCTGAAGGGTTAACCCGTTCCCTTCCAGTTTGTGAAATTGCCATCTCACAACCCACACGGTTCCTGTAGAGGAAATCACAAAGATAGAGAAAATATCATGTTCAAGTATCAGTTCGTATGAGCAGGAAAAAGCTTGAAAGGATTTGTATGTTATAAATTTGCTCAAATCAGGTACTAAAATTTGAGGGGGAAAATAATGGGCTTGGTACGAACAGTCACGTCACGTTCACGTCACGTCACGTGAAGGTTCTGTACCTTTTGTGAAACAGGTCACCCAAATCTACGAAGTGTTGGGTTACGTGACCCAACAGTTTGTAGATATACTATATGGGCAATTCCACAGTTAGTAACGTTACATTTAGAGCATATTTTCATAACATATTCTACTATAACACCACCATCTATTCATTTCAAGTCACAATCATGTTACAACATGTTCACCCACCCTAGGTCTATAATACAAAAAAAAATGAACACAATTGAAATAATATTCGCGTCGCCATGGCAACTTTTATTGTCGGTTAGTAACGTTACAAAAAAAGGACATGGGAAAAAAATCAATGTTTTCAAATGAGAAGTCTTCTAAAACCTTAGATAATTCCAACAAAGTGCCATATTCATTTTACTTCTAGTTAGTTGGCACATGTTTCAGCCAATAATTAAAGCATCTTGACTCATATTTTTTTCATTAGGCTCCAAAATCATGGTTAGTAACGTTACGGTTAGTAACGTTACACTTTGTCCGTGCAAAGGTAAACGTTACCAAACATCATTTTTTTACCCTCCCTTCGCCTCAAAATCACAAGTAATACTTAGGAATTACAAGTAAATCAACATAACTATCCATATTACTCTTAACTTTTAAATTCTTTAACTAGAAACTCTTAACTCACAACTTGAAACATGAAAACTGTTTGATAACATATCTTATCCGATATATTCCATAGTTCACCAAAGATCATCAAGTGGTAGGTTAATAATGCATAATTTGTAATACCAGTTAACTGTTTATTTGCAAGCATTTAGATTCAATATTTGTAGTATTTTAGCAGGCAAATATTGAGTAGAGATCTATCAATCCAAATGGTCATTTGTTGACTTGTTCAATAAAATCCAATTAATGTTACATTCGGATTCTTACAAAAACTTTAAATAGTACTTTGTTCATAGTATCAAATTCAAATACATACTGTAGCTTTGTGTAAATAAAATAATTATGTGTGTTTTAATACAAAACTCATTGGAGAGATAGAATTCTACAAAGAGATGTTTGTTTGTAGCTAGTTTCTTCTTGATTTGGAGCTGTTTTTGCACACATTTTGGTAAGGAATGTTCTTGCATCTTTTTCTCCTCCCAGCTCCTCTTCATGGTAACTGCTTTCTTATCTTTGTACTCCTCATACTTGCCAGTCCTCTTCAAGTTCACTATTGATTTTGCTTCATGACCTACAGATAGAAAAATAAACAAGAGCCCCAGGGGGGCACGACGCTCACCTGAGGTCAATCAATTCACATCTGGCGCATGTTCTCTCTGCATATACATTGTATGTATAAGGAGAAAAAGATCTTTGAATTTTATACATTTTTTATCCTTGGGGGCCCTCCAATTAGACTCCACTAGAAGCCAAATAGTAACATTTAAACAACTTGGGAACCCCTACCACTAAGAATGATTTCAACAAAGTTTGGTTGACATATAATTATTCAATTGGAAGAAAAAGACAAAAATGTTAATTTCTCTTGGAAGTCCCCCCCCCCCCCCCCCCTCCCAACATATTACCCCCACAGAACCCCTCAGGGGCCATCGAAAGAAATGTCATGAACTTTCATTCTTTTTCAAAAGAGGCATCTATAAACCAAATATCAGGTCTTTAATACTTCTGTATCTTGAAAAGAAGGATGTTTAAAAATGTACATATTTTTACACTAGGTGCCCTCCCCTAGGGCCCCCCCCTTGGCAGTCACATCCATCATTTTAGCAACTTTTGTTCCTCTACCCCTAAGGATGTCAAGTTTGGTTAGAATCCAATCATTGGTTCTTGAGAAGATGAAAATGCATATTTCCTATGGTAGGGCCTCAAAAATATTGTTACCCCACAGGTCCCTTATGGTGCCACCCACAAAAATCTTGTGAACAATTTTCATTCTTCATCAATAGAGGCATCTAAATGTGAAATATCAGGTCTGTCATACTTTTAGATCTTGAGAAGAAGATTTTTAAAATTTACATATTTTTTACACTCAGTCCCCTCCCCCAGGGCTCCCTGGGGGCTACGCCCACCATTATAGCACATTTTGTTCCTCTACCCCTAAGGATGATTCCTGTCAAGTTTGGTTGGAATCCAATCATTGGTTCTTGAGAAGAAGATGAAAATGCATATTTCCTATGGTAGGGCCCCCCCAAAAAAATGTTACCCCCACAGGGCCCTTATGGGGCCACCCAAAAACATCTTGTGAACAACTTTCATTCTTCATCAATAGAGGCATCTACATATGAAATATCAGGTCTGTCATACTTCTGGATCTTGAGAAGAAGATGTTTAAAATTTACATATTTTTTACACTTGGTGCCCTCCTCCAGGGCCCCCCTGGGGGCCACGCCCACCATTTTAGCAACTTTGGTTCCTCTACCCCTAAAGATGATTCCTGCCATGTTTGGTTGGAATCTAATCATTGATTCTGGAGAAGAAGATGAAAATGTATATTTCCTATGGTAGGACCCCCCAAAAAACTGTTACGCCCACAGGACCCTTATGGGGCCACCCACAAAAATCTTGTGAACAACTTTCATTCTTCATCAATAGAGGCATCTAAATATGAAATATCAGGTCTGTCATACTTCTGGATCTTGAGAAGAAGATATTTAAAATTAACATATTTTTTACACTTGGTGCCCTCCCCCAGGGCCCCCCTGAGGGCCACGCCCACCATTTTAGCAACTTCGATTCCTCTACCCCTAAGGATGATTCCTGCCATGTTTGGTTGGAATCTAATCATTGGTTCTGGAGAAGAAGATGAAAATGTATATTTCCTATGGTAGGGCCCCCAAAAAAACTGTTACGCCCACAGGGCCCTTGTGGGGCCACCCACAAAAATCTTGTGAACAACTTTCATTCTTCATCAATAGAGGCATCTACATATGAAATATCAGGTCTGTCATACTTCTGGATCTTGAGAAGAAGATGTTTAAAATTTACATATTTTTTACACTTGGTGCCCTCCTCCAGGGCCCCCCTGGGGGCCACGCCCACCATTTTAGCAACTTCGATTCCTCTACCCCTAAGGATGATTCCTGCCATGTTTGGTTGGAATCTAATCATTGGTTCTGGAGAAGAAGATGAAAATGTATATTTCCTATGGTAGGGCCCCAAAAAAAACTGTTACGCCCACAGGGCCCTTGTGGGGCCACCCACAAAAATCTTGTGAACAACTTTCATTCTTCATCAATAGAGGCATCTACATATGAAATATCAGGTCTGTCATACTTCTGGATCTTGAGAAGAAGATGTTTAAAATTTACATATTTTTTACACTTGGTGCCCTCCTCCAGGGCCCCCCTGGGGGCCACGCCCACCATTTTAGCAACTTTGGTTCCTCTACCCCTAAAGATGATTCCTGCCATGTTTGGTTGGAATCTAATCATTGATTCTGGAGAAGAAGATGAAAATGTATATTTCCTATGGTAGGGCCCCCAAAAAAACTGTTACGCCCACAGGGCCCTTATGGGACCACCCACAAAAATCTTGTGAACAACTTTCATTCTTCATCAATAGAGGCATCTAAATATGAAATATCAGGTCTGTCATACTTCTGGATCTTGAGAAGAAGATGTTTAAAATTTACATATTTTTTACATTTGGTGCCCTCCCCCAGGGCCCCCCTGGGGGCCACGCCCACCATTTTAGCAACTTTGGTTCCTCTACCCCTAAATATGATTCCTGCCAAGTTTGGTTGGAATCCGATCATTGGTTCTGGAGAAGAAGATGAAAATGTAAAAAGTTTACGGACGACGGACGACGGACGACGCACGACGCACGACGGACGACGGACGACGGACGACGGACAAAAAGCGATCACAATAGCTCACTTGAGCCTTTGGCTCAGGTGAGCTAATAAAAACAAAATATAATGTATTCATGAACTAAAAGATAGGCAAGTAGTAATTAATTAAGATGAACATTTTCTGCATCATATTGCAGAGTATAATACTTGAATGAGTGTTGGAAAGTTCCCACATGAAACAAACAAATGAGATAAAACAATTGTTACAAATATAGTATACCTGTACAAATATTTCAGTCACAAAATTGGTTTTAAGATTCTTGTTGTATCCCTTAGAAGTTTTCAAAAAATTAAAATACTACTTTTTGCAAGTGCTTCATCACTAAAGATGTTTTTTTTACATACAAGTTTCTATGGCAACCGACATGGCTAATCATAATGCACCCCTAAAAACACACAAACATAAACATCTCTGGACAGTGTAATTACATTAAATATACACTTGTAAGTTTATGTAATCCATTACAATATATTTGTTTTATATCAATATATTAGTTTTCACTGTAAATAATATCATTATCATTAATCAGTGTAAACTGTACACAGTGTATTCAGTACAACGAAATACCTTGATATAGGGTATAAATGATAATTAAGATTATAATTACTACAATAATTCAACTTACCAAAGACAGGTCACTGCTCGTCAAAGTAGAGTCAACTATATTTTCCAAGGACTACTTTCCAGGAGAAAGATTTATGAGGAGTTTACACTAAAATACTGCTCGCGCTGAACATCAGATACTGCACATGTTCTTGCATCTAGAGCATAGATATGAGATGCTGCACACATGGGAAGCTGCACATGGTTGAATAACTCACATTACTTTTAAAAATTTGATCATCCATTGTTCTAAAGTGGCCTCTTTTGTCTTACTTTACATATCCTTTCACTCACTTTTGATTAGGGCCAGCTTATAAGTGTCTCTTTCACTGTTGTTATGGTTAGTAACGTTACACTCTGTATCATAGACTGGTTAGTAACGTTACATGGTTAGTAACGTTACAGATTTTGACTGCTTATAATTAATACATCATATAATATTTGTAAAATTTGTTCCTTAATGTTGATAGAGCATTGCCTGGAAGAGAAAAATTTGAAGTAGGAATATTATAAGGCATTGCATTCTCTCTATAGAAAAATAAATCCATGTTTTGGTTAGTAACGTTACATGGCATACCAATGGTTTTTAATTTCACTCACTGTTGGCATAAGCAACTCAGATTCTTAATTTTGCATGATAAATCTATTAGAGCATTGTACTCACTAAATAAATATGATAAGTTTGTAAGGTCTTGTGTATTTTCATGCTCATAATGGCTTAATCAACTTTTTCTTAACTTATATTAGAAATAACACAGGAAAATATTACCAATATAAATTCGCTATTTTAACCCACTTTTACCACAGTCAAAGCAAAATAAATAACCTTTCCAGTAATGTTGATGTGTCTTTAATCATATACAACCAAAAAATGTAAGAAAAAGACACTTTGAAATTTTGGGGTCATGTCCACCTAATCATGGAATTGCCCATATGCAATTCATGAAAGCTCACGTAAATTGGCGCTTGCGTAAAACAAATTAATGTAAATTGTCGTTGAGAAGAGACTAATTCTCGGTAAATTTAATCGTGAACGAACCCGTCCTACCTATACTGTAAATACCAATTATAGGCGTACACAGGCCTGGGGGCAGGGGGATGGACACCCCCTACCCCCATCCCCACCCCCTTACATAATTCAAGAAATGTCTTGGTCTCGGCCTCGAAATTTGTGACCGGTCCTGGTCTCGTCCTCGGCTGCGGTCATTTTCTACGGACACCCCCTACCCACACTCCCCCCGCTTACTTCAATTTGTCTGACGAAATATCCCCCCCCCCTACACCCACCCCTTGAAAAAATCCTGGGTACGCCACTGCCTACAAGTAGCTAGTTTGAATTCGAATGTCAAATACATTAATTGATTTATTGAATATTGATTGGTTGGTGTGATTGTTTCATTATAATGATTGACTGATTAATTGATAGATTGACTCGATTCAATAACCATAAATAAACACTATTAATCAAATCATTGTTTTATGAGTGAGTTGCAGTGATCAATTGATCACTGCAACTCACTCACTCACTCATGCACATGCACATACAACGCCGTTAAGGGCCAGTACGCTCAGACGTCGAGCACGGGAACTTCAGGCGTATGCGAACTGAATTGTCCGCTGCGTGTAGCAATTCAGCTGGAAATCAACATTTGCCAAAATCCACGCACGACACGTCTTTAGAAATACTCCAATAACAAGACAAATAATGCAAGTGGTATGGTTGTACATTACCTAAATGACAGAACTGCATATTATCGTCTCAGATTACTCTGAATTATGCACGTACATATTATAAACATAATGATTGAAAAGATTTGATAAGGGGGTATCGGCATTTTCGTCGACATTTTTAAATCTCTTTGTGTGTGTATGTCTAGTCTTAGTAACAAGCGTTTGCAATTTAAAAAATCTTGATTAAACGCTCACGTCACGATTTGGTTAACGCGACACTTCGAGTTTTACCGGCATGGAAAACGACAAATTGTTGGGTCACTTTACCCTACACTTCGTAGATTTGGGTGACCTGTTTCACAAAAGGTACAGAACCGTTCACGTGATGTTAACGTGAACGTGACGTGACTGTTCGTACCAAGCCAAAATAATGGAATGTTTATAGTTTTATGTTAAACTGATCGCCAGTACAGTTTGCCATTCATAGGGCTAGATTCAGACCTGTTGGATCAGTACAGTTTGCCATTTATAGGGCTAGATTCAGACCTGTTAGATCAGTACAGTTTGCCATTTATAGGGCTAGATTCAGACCTGTTGGATCAGTACAGTTTGCCATTTATAGGGCTAGATTCAGACCTGTTAGATCAGTACAGTTTGCCATTCATAGGGCTAGATTCAGACCTGTTAGATCAGTACAGTTTGCCATTTATAGGGCTAGATTCAGACCTGTTAGATCAGTACAGTTTGCCATTTATAGGGCTAGATTCAGACCTGTTAGATCAGTACAGTTTGCCATTTATAGGGCTAGATTCAGACCTGTTAGATCAGTACAGTTTGCCATTTATAGGGCTAGATTCAGACCTGTTGGATCAGAACTAGAAAAGAGGCCACCATAGACAGCTGACTTCTAAGTAACACAGTTTTACTCTGCATTAATTCTGCAAGGGATTAGTTTAGCTGAGCACTGCTATCTAAACTGGGCTCCAAAAGAAACTTATCACTTTTTCAGAGCAACGCTCACTAAAATCCATAGCATCAAAATTTCAAATTGAATCATATTTAGACACAGATAAGCTATTATTCTCCTTATGAAGCATATCTTAAAAATAAAAAATTTGCTTTTGCCAAAAAGAGAAAAATGCGATGGAATCACTACAGGTCAGTTTGAAAAAATCACAGAAACTGCTCGCTGCGAACCTCCACGAAAGGCGGTCTATTCAAAACTTTCAATAGCTATTCATTCAACTTCAAAGCGGATTATGTAACCACTAGACTGGCTATTGTCCGTACCAAGCTCTGTGCCCGGAAGGCGAGCAGTTTCTGTGATTTTAGAAAAATTTCACCTTATTTTATTCTTTGTTGACTAAAGCAAACATAATTTTGTTACGATGAGCTTGCTAAGGGGTATTGTAGCTAATCTATGCCAAATTATGATTAATTGTTATGCTTTGGATTAGAATGTGTGTCGCTCTGAAGAAGTGATAAGTTTCTTTTGGAACCCAGGTCTGACTAGTTGTTTTTGTTTGATTTTCCTAATCTTTTCTTTTTTGTTCTTACTTGCAGCGAACAGAGGTTCAGAGGGCACCATCACCACAGCATGCAGCCATCTTACAACCAGGCCTGCCTGCCTCAAGCAGCCATGCTGAGGAATCACAGTCCGACAGTGAATCTGTGCTGGCCATTCCAGTGCAATCTGCTTTGAACCAGGCAGGAACTGGATCCAACCTGACAGGAACTGGATTTAACCTGATAGGAACTGGGTCCAACCAGGCTGCAGCTGGATTTAATCTGACAGGAACTGGATTTAGCCAGATAGGAACTGGGTCCAACCAGGCTGCAGCTGGATTTAATCAGTTCAGACCAGCCACATCTACCAGCATCCCGGGGCCCAGTGGCCTGACACATGCAACTGAATCAAGAACTATAAACCAATCGGGATTGATCCCTGGCAGCAGTCAGGGGCATGCAGCATCTACTAGCCAATCATCAGCCAGAACTATAGCTCATGCAGCAACATCCAGCCAATCAGGTGCCAGAAATATGGCTCATGCAAATGAGCCGAGAACTTTAGGTGAAAGACTTGTCAATGGCTGGCCAGTTGCCAACCATGAACTGCATGTCTCTGTAGGACCAAGGCAGAGGTTAGATGCTTCATCCTCACAGGGCTCCAATGCAGATGCAGGCAACAACAACATGCAACAAGGAGCCAATAGACTGCCAGCAGCTAATGAGATGCTGGAGGGATCAGCCAATCAGAGAGACCCTGAAGACCAGGGGGAGGAGCCTATGGAGTTAGAGGGCGTGGTGGTTATTGATGATGAGAGTAGCAACGATTCGATGAGTGACTTCCAGGAACCGAAGAAATCTGCCGTTTGTGGGACCGGAGATGACGGGAGTGGGAGCAGTGATGATGAATCGGTGAGACATTCGTTTATTATTAACCTGTTTTAAGCTGAATTTTGCAATTGCAGTAGTGTTTATAACCCTAGGTCCCACCAGGTTCCTGTAGGCAATGGGTAAACCCATTTACAACTGAACCTGGTAGAAATCGGCCGTATGTGCCACTGAAGATTGGAGTAGGAGCAGTGATGAGTAAAAATTATGTTCCTATTATTGATCGCAAGTGTTTAAATGATATTAATTATTTTGTAATATTTATCCACAGCAATCGTGCATCATCTGCTACGAATCTTGGACAACCTCCGGCTCGCACAGACTGGTGTCACTAAGATGTGGCCATCTCTTTGGACAGAGGTATGGATAATCATTCAAGAAAATAGGGGGCTAAGTAATTTGCCCAGCAATATTAAGCTACCTGATGCAATTAATTTCTCTTTTGTTTCACATTGGTTTTCTTGAGCAAGTACACATGTACATGTGATCATGCAATTGTGAGGTCGCCTCCTTTTGCGTTACATGCCATTTTGGGCTTCTGCGGGACAATGTTACAGTTGAGAGCAAATATTTTCTGAGGAAGACCCTCTAACCTCTCGAAACTATACATTTTCTGAAAGGAAATTACCCAAGGAACCCTAATATGCACTCAGAAATAACACTGGGTGTACAGTTAATTGTTCATATTAACCAAAACATGAAAAATTTTTTACAGTTTTAGAGGTCAATAATTTCCTGATAACTTTTTCTAAAGTAGCTCTAGACAAGAAATTATAATGTTTTCTTGCAGAGCAGACTTAGACCTTTACAGCAATATAATTGTATGGGGTAAATTATTAGTTTGCAGGAGATTTTTTCATTCATACTTCATGAATTTGTTTTTTTTGTAATAATCAATAATTTTCATTAAGTAGGAGTCACTAGATGAATGGAATATAGAGTAAAGCCTAAATATGATGAGCCATAATACAGTTTGATAAGTAAGCTTTAATTTGATACCAAATTTGTATTCTGAAACCTTTTATTTTTCAAGATATTACCGTTTTTACCAAGTAGAGCTGAGTCAAATCGAATGGCTATTCGATATCCGACCGTGAAGGTCGGATACCGAATACAAATTTTCGGATACGAATATCCAAAAAAAAAATAAAAAAAAATAAAAATCGATGTTTTTTCTTCTTTTTTTTTCCCCGTTTAATTTTGTAATCCCCATTCGATAGATTCGATCAGAAAATGGCACATTGAACCCTGCTTATCTATTGCTAATAGTTAAAAGTTAAGGTATTTTACATAAATTACAAATAAACAAAACAAATAATAAACCAAAGGTAAGAGGATTAATATACAAGTGGTATAGTGAGTGCCAAATTTAGAAGAATCTATGATGAGATATCGAAGTATTTCATCTTGACAGCAGTTTGTACACTAACATCACACTGTACTGCCAATTCTAATTGAAAAAACGGACAGAATATTTATTTAAAAAAATTATTAAAAAAAAAAAAAAAAAAAAAAAAAAAAAAAAAATCGATATTTCGGATATTCGATATCCGACCGTTTTTACACGACTCATATTCGAAATTCAAAATATTCGATTTGACTCGGCACTATTACCAAGTATTCACAAAATGTATCGGTCAAGATTGTGTCCCCATAGAGTCTGTACAGGAAACCCCAATTTTCCTTGTTTGTGTTGATTTAATAAAAATTTGATTTGGCAAATACATTTTTCAATCATTTGACATTAAAGTTCAATGTCTTAGCTTTTATTTGATACAACATTGTTGCTATACATCCAGTTTTGACAAATTTATTAACGTTTGAAGAAAAATTGCACTTTGAGAGGCATTTTCCCATAGACTTTGTACAGGGGCGCCGCTTCCTGCGCCACCCTCTTGCTCCAACCTTCAAATAGCTGTATTTCCATTTTGGGAAGAGGTATATCTTTCAAACTTTGCAGATAGATGGCATTCTGAAAGCTCTTTAAAATTATACCAAATTTGTAAAGAAAGGTTTTCAAGTTTTGAATAAAATTCAGAAAAGAGTAGCAACAAAATTCAAAATGTAACGGCTCCACCCTATTTGGAGGCGAGTTCATGACACATGACCATGTATATTTCTTGTTCAGGCAAGTAACATTTGAAAATCACTTATTTTTTACTTGACTGAATAGGCAAGTAGGACAAACTATAAGTGTGGATGCTTTTATAAATGGTAACATGTCACCCCCCAAAAAGCATGTACTGGTTAATCAACATTTAGAGAGCTTGTTTAACATTTTTTGCTTCTCATCAACAAATAATGACAATACGTATTTGTGAACTTTTCTTCACTTCAACTGAATAGATTTACAAATTTGCACAAACTGTACATTTTACTTTAAATCTCAATTTACCAAATTTATTCATTTTAATTAACTGTCACTGTACATGCTTTGATTAATACCACAATCATAGAAATTAATAGCATGTCTTTTTGGGGGTGAATACTTTTCTCAGGTTTTCTGTATATTTTCTTCCCATTATTCAAAGTTCTAGTTATACTTAAAACTACATAAAACATTTCCTAATTGGTACTCATGTTTCATATATCCCCTTTTCCAGTTGCATAGAGCAATGGCTGAAGGGGCAGGGAGGAAAGTGCCCACAATGCAACACCAAGGCAAAGAAGACTGATGTGAGGGTGATCTATGCCAAGGCTCTCAAGGTGCTGGATACTTCAGAGAGGGATCGTGCAATGAAGTGAGTACAAGTGATGGTGATGATGATGGTGGTGGTGATGATGATGATTATGGTGATGATGATGATGATGATGATGGTGGTGGTGATTGTTGATGATGATGATGATGCTGATTATTATAATGTTGGGCATGGTGTTTATTATATGGTGATAATGATGTTGACAGATGATGATAAAGTTAAGACAATCATGCAGATCATTGCATTACATAGAGCTGAGGGCATTCATTAATGTTTCTTTAAATTTCACAAATTTCTACAAATCTTCTAGAGAGTTAGAGCGAGAGAAGGAGTTGAGAAAGAAAGCTGAGATAGATGCCGCCCAGACACAACTCAGATACATGATGATGGTGATGATGGTGATGATAATGATGGTGATGATGATGTGATGATGGTGATGATGATGATGATGATGACGATGATATAATCATTTGTGTTTGTTTACGTCTTCTTGCAGAGAGTTAGAAACAGAGAAGGAGCTGAGGAAGAAAGCTGAGATGGATGCGGCCCAGACACAACTCAGATACGTGATGGCCATGGAGGAGGTCAAACGCATGAAAGCAATGCTGGATGCTCACCAGAAGTCTGCAGCACGAAAGTGAGTACATAGGACTGAGATTTTATAGTCTGTAATTTATGCAGGTGATATTTGTATGAGGCACCTCCTGACCCGGGAAAGATGAGTCCTTGTTCCGATGTGCATTACCTTTTTATGAGCCATGATGCACCTCCGTCAGAAAAAGTGACTCACCATTAGGAAACATTGACAAATATTTGAATCGAAATTGTGATGCACCATTTCATGAAAATGACTGACCCATGGTGCATGTCAATTTGTGCACTGGAAAGAAACCTCGCCAAATTATGTGACGTTCCTTGTTAAGCACTCATGGAAGAGTGACTGACTATGATGCACACATGGGTCAGTGTTGTGACTGACCTTTTGCTTCCATGACAGTACTGTGCGTCATCAATATGGGAGTACATGACGCATCCATGACGCACCTTTCCCGGGGGTCAAGAGGTTCGTCATACAAATGACACCTACTTTACAGGGATCTAGCCTCCAGTTACTTTCTGATCTAATGGCCCAAACAGATAACTTACGTCTGCTTACTTCTAGATGATATTTTGTCTCTCCAGGTTGACCAATAATTTACTCGACCGATCGGGCAACCAAACTAGTTAATTTATGAAATTGCACTCGCCCCAGGCAAAAGGGTAAGTGTTGAGCCCTGTGTAACACAATTCTCTCTCTCACTTTGTTCCAAGTATGTTTGCAAGTGGTGGGTCATCCAGCAGCCAGTCATCAGCAAGCCAGTCTGCCGGTCACTACATGATGGAGAGAACCATTCAAGTCTCACCGGTAAGGTGATAATAATAAGAATGATATTGATTATGATTAGTGATAACAACATTAATAACAGTGCAAATAGTTAGTGGGTCATGCCGCAACGACGCCTCGTCAAACCAGTTATCCGGCCACTACATGACAGAGATCAAGATTAGTTAACCCTAGATATGATAAAGATAATGATTATGATAATGAATATGAAAGTAATGATGATCATCATGAATATGATAATGATAGTTACACCAACAATAATAATAATGATAATAATAGTAATACTTATACAAATGATAATAGTAGTAATATTAATAATAATGAGGATGATGATAGTGATTATAATTGATACATTTTACCAAGTTAACCAATCACTTAAATATAATTTGATCATAAACAGAATGGCACGTGTCGTGTGTTGGCCTTCACCCAACAAATCAACCCCTTCTAGCCTCCATGCAGCCTTCAAACAATCTCTTCTAGGGCTACAGACTCAAACTGATAATGATAATAGTGATAATGATAATAATTAAAGTTAAATACGATCAAGGTACTTTAATGCAATTTTATCCTAAACACCCACAGAATGGCACGTGTCGTGTGTTGGCTTTTGACCCAACGAATCAACTCCTGCTAGCCTCAATGCAGTCTTCCAACAATCTCTTCTAGGGCTACAGACTCAAACTGATAATGATAATAGTGATAATGATAATAATTAAAGTTAAATACGATCAAGGTACTTTAATGCAATTTTATCCTAAACACCCACAGAATGGCACGTGTCGTGTGTTGGCTTTTGACCCAACGAATCAACTCCTGCTAGCCTCAATGCAGTCTTCCAACAATCTCTTCTAGGGCTACAGACTCAAACTGATAATGATAATAGTGATAATGATAATAATTAAAGTTAAATACGATCAAGGTACTTTAATGCAATTTTATCCTAAACACCCACAGAATGGCACGTGTCGTGTGTTGGCTTTTGACCCAACGAATCAACTCCTGCTAGCCTCAATGCAGTCTTCCAACAATCTTTTCCAGGGATACGGACTCAAGAAGGTGAGATTGTTAATGATAATGATAATACAAATATAGTACATTTTTATTGCACCTAATTATGATTAATTGTCATATCTAAGCCCTTTAAAATAACATTTACCCCAGTCATCAGGCATTGCTGTAGGTTATGTTTTTGGTTCCGTCTGTGTGTTTTGTTTGTTTGTGAAAGATTCCTATGCACAATTTCGCAGATATCTCAACCAGTTCGTTTGTTTTCTGTGTGAACAGTCTCCTGCAAAAAAATGTGTAGATTAGTCAAGCACACTTACGGAAGCTTCCTGTCCATTTAATTTGCAACATCAAAAGTGAAAGGTCAAGGTCAAGGTCTCACAAATAGTCAATGCAATGGATGTCAACATGTCACAGCTCCTTCCATACCATGCAAAGCAACAAATCAAATGCAATGGATGTCAGTTCGTCACGGCTCATTCCAAAGGAAAAAAATAAAGGTTCCAACGGTTGTCAACTCGCTATGATAATTTTTGCAAGATAATGTAATTTTAAAATGTTTGAATGATCATTAAAAATTTGAAATGTGTAATAAAACTGGTCTTTGTTTTGAATGTTTCTCATTTCAGATCAGTGCAATGGATTTCAAGACATCTCAGTACATCCCGATACATTCCAAGCCAATCAGCGGTTTAGCGTTCAATGGTCTTATAAATTGTTTCTCATTTCAGATCAGTGCAATGGATTTCAAGACGTCTCAGTACATCCCGATCCATTCCAAACCGATCAGAGGTTTAGCGTTCAACGGTCGGCACGACGGCCTTGTCCTGAGCGCCTCGGTGGACAAGCAACTGAAGATCACTAGTTTGGCTAGCAATACCGTTGTACAGACGTAAGTTTAGTAAAAGCAGTTTTTATGCTGCTGATTTGTTTTTGTTTTGTTGTTAATACAGGGTTCACACCATAGAAGTAGTATATAAATAACTAGAAGAAAATTTATGCACTGCGCGCTAACTTTCCCATAGCCTTAACATGCAACAAACATGGCCGGTTAGGGAAACTTATGGGCTGGCTAACATGGAATGCTGGGTATTTTGTAGGCTATTATCTAAGACCCTCGAGCGCATGCTAAAAATAATCCCACCACACATAATAGATAGCCGCCAACGAGAGAGATCTGCACAACAGCAGTGATGGCTGCTAGCCGAGGCCTCGTGAGCAGCGATCACTGATGTTACGCAGACCTCTCTCGTTGGTCGCGCTATGTTCAGCATGCGTTCGAGGGTCTCGATCCTAGACTAAACGTATCCCAGAATTCCATGTTAGCAAGTCCATAAAGTTTTCCAAGATTAGCGTGCAGTATGACCCCCCTGGTTCACACAGGCCTGGAAAACCTAGAAAGTCATGGAATTTGAGCCTTTTCTTTTCCAGGCCTTGAAAGTCAGGGAATTTGACCCTTTTCTTTTCCAGGCCTTGAAAGTCAGGGAATTTGACCCTTTTCTTTTCCAGGCCTTGAAAGTCAGGGAATTTGACCCTTTTCTTTTCCAGGCCTTGAAAGTCAGGGAATTTGACCCTTTTCTTTTCCAGGCCTTGAAAGTCAGGGAATTTGACCCTTTTCTTTTCCAGGCCTTGAAAGTCAGGGAATTTGACCCTTTTCTTTTCCAGGCCTTGAAAGTCAGGGAATTTGACCCTTTTCTTTTCCAGGCCTTGAAAGTCAGGGAATTTGACCCTTTTCTTTTCCAGGCCTTGAAAGTCAGGGAATTTGACCCTTTTCTTTTCCAGGCCTTGAAAGCCAGGGAATTTGACCCTTTTCTTTTCCAGGCCTTGAAAGTCAGGGAATTTGACCCTTTTCTTTTCCAGGCCTAGAAAGACAGGGAATTTGACCCTTTTCTTTTCCAGGCCTTGAAAGTCAGGGAATTTGACCCTTTTCTTTTCCAGGCCTAGAAAGTCAGGGAATTTGACCCTTTTCTTTTCCAGGCCTAGAAAGTCAGGGAATTTGACCCTTTTCTTTTCCAGGCCTTGAAAGTCAGGGAATTTGACCCTTTTCTTTTCCAGGCCTTGAAAGTCAGGGAATTTGACCCTTTTCTTTTCCAGGCCTTGAAAGTCAGGGAATTTGACCCTTTTCTTTTCCAGGCCTAGAAAGTCAGGGAATTTGACCCTTTTCTTTTCCAGGCCTTGAAAGTCAGTGAATTTGACCCTTTTCTTTTCCAGGCCTAGAAAGTCAGGGAATTTGACCCTTTTCTTTTCCAGGCCTTGAAAGTCAGGGAATTTGACCCTTTTCTTTTCCAGGCCTTGAAAGTCAGGGAATTTGACCCTTTTCTTTTCCAGGCCTTGAAAGTCAGGGAATTTGACCCTTTTCTTTTCCAGGCCTTGAAAGTCAGGGAATTTGACCCTTTTCTTTTCCAGGCCTTGAAAGTCAGGGAATTTGACCCTTTTCTTTTCCAGGCCTTGAAAGTCAGGGAATTTGACCCTTTTCTTTTCCAGGCCTTGAAAGTCAGGGAATTTGACCCTTTTCTTTTCCAGGCCTTGAAAGTCAGGGAATTTGACCCTTTTCTTTTCCAGGCCTTGAAAGTCAGGGAATTTGACCCTTTTCTTTTCCAGGCCTTGAAAGTCAGGGAATTTGACCCTTTTCTTTTCCAGGCCTTGAAAGTCAGGGAATTTGACACTTTTCTTTTCCAGGCCTTGAAAGTCAGGGAATTTGACCCTTTTCTTTTCCAGGCCTAGAAAGTCAGGGAATTTGACCCTTTTCTTTTCCAGGCCTTGAAAGTCAGGGAATTTGACCCTTTTCTTTTCCAGGCCTAGAAAGTCAGGGAATTTGACCCTTTTCTTTTCCAGGCCTAGAAAGTCAGGGAATTTGACCCTTTTCTTTTCCAGGCCTTGAAAGTCAGGGAATTTGACCCTTTTCTTTTCCAGGCCTTGAAAGTCAGGGAATTTTACCCTTTTCTTTTCCAGGCCTTGAAAGCCAGGGAATTTGACCCTTTTCTTTTCCAGGCCTTGAAAGCCAGGGAATTTGACCCTTTTCTTTTCCAGGCCTTGAAAGTCAGGGAATTTGACCCTTTTCTTTTCCAGGCCTTGAAAGTCAGGGAATTTTACCCTTTTCTTTTCCAGGCCTTGAAAGTCAGGGAATTTGACCCTTTTCTTTTCCAGGCCTTGAAAGTCAGGGAATTTTACCCTTTTCTTTTCCAGGCCTTGAAAGCCAGGGAATTTGACCCTTTTCTTTTCCAGGCCTTGAAAGTCAGGGAATTTGACCCTTTTCTTTTCCAGGCCTAGAAAGTCAGGGAATTTGACCCTTTTCTTTTCCAGGCCTTGAAAGTCAGGGAATTTGACCCTTTTCTTTTCCAGGCCTAGAAAGTCAGGGAATTTGACCCTTTTCTTTTCCAGGCCTAGAAAGTCAGGGAATTTGACCCTTTTCTTTTCCAGGCCTAGAAAGTCAGGGAATTTGACCCTTTTCTTTTCCAGGCCTAGAAAGTCAGGGAATTTGACCCTTTTCTTTTCCAGGCCTTGAAAGTCAGGGAATTTGACCCTTTTCTTTTCCAGGCCTTGAAAGTCAGGGAATTTGACCCTTTTCTTTTCCAGGCCTTGAAAGTCAGGGAATTTGACCCTTTTCTTTTCCAGGCCTTGAAAGTCAGGGAATTTGACCCTTTTCTTTTCCAGGCCTTGAAAGTCAGGGAATTTGACCCTTTTCTTTTCCAGGCCTTGAAAGTCAGGGAATTTGACCCTTTTCTTTTCCAGGCCTTGAAAGTCAGGGAATTTGACCCTTTTCTTTTCCAGGCCTTGAAAGTCAGGGAATTTGACCCTTTTCTTTTCCAGGCCTTGAAAGTCAGGGAATTTGACCCTTTTCTTTTCCAGGCCTAGAAAGTCAGGGAATTTGACCCTTTTCTTTTCCAGGCCTTGAAAGTCAGGGAATTTGACCCTTTTCTTTTCCAGGCCTAGAAAGTCAGGGAATTTGACCCTTTTCTTTTCCAGGCCTAGAAAGTCAGGGAATTTGACCCTTTTCTTTTCCAGGCCTAGAAAGTCAGGGAATTTGACCCTTTTCTTTTCCAGGCCTAGAAAGTCAGGGAATTTGACCCTTTTCTTTTCCAGGCCTTGAAAGTCAGGGAATTTGACCCTTTTCTTTTCCAGGCCTTGAAAGTCAGGGAATTTGACCCTTTTCTTTTCCAGGCCTTGAAAGTCAGGGAATTTGACCCTTTTCTTTTCCAGGCCTTGAAAGTCAGGGAATTTGACCCTTTTCTTTTCCAGGCCTTGAAAGTCAGGGAATTTGACCCTTTTCTTTTCCAGGCCTTGAAAGTCAGGGAATTTGACCCTTTTCTTTTCCAGGCCTTGAAAGTCAGGGAATTTGACCCTTTTCTTTTCCAGGCCTTGAAAGTCAGGGAATTTGACCCTTTTCTTTTCCAGGCCTTGAAAGTCAGGGAATTTGACCCTTTTCTTTTCCAGGCCTTGAAAGTCAGGGAATTTGACCCTTTTCTTTTCCAGGCCTAGAAAGTCAGGGAATTTGACCCTTTTCTTTTCCAGGCCTTGAAAGTCAGGGAATTTGACCCTTTTCTTTTCCAGGCCTAGAAAGTCAGGGAATTTGACCCTTTTCTTTTCCAGGCCTAGAAAGTCAGGGAATTTGACCCTTTTCTTTTCCAGGCCTAGAAAGTCAGGGAATTTGACCCTTTTCTTTTCCAGGCCTAGAAAGTCAGGGAATTTGACCCTTTTCTTTTCCAGGCCTTGAAAGTCAGGGAATTTGACCCTTTTCTTTTCCAGGCCTTGAAAGTCAGGGAATTTGACCCTTTTCTTTTCCAGGCCTTGAAAGTCAGGGAATTTGACCCTTTTCTTTTCCAGGCCTTGAAAGTCAGGGAATTTGACCCTTTTCTTTTCCAGGCCTTGAAAGTCAGGGAATTTGACCCTTTTCTTTTCCAGGCCTTGAAAGTCAGGGAATTTGACCCTTTTCTTTTCCAGGCCTTGAAAGTCAGGGAATTTGACCCTTTTCTTTTCCAGGCCTTGAAAGTCAGGGAATTTGACCCTTTTCTTTTCCAGGCCTTGAAAGTCAGGGAATTTGACCCTTTTCTTTTCCAGGCCTTGAAAGTCAGGGAATTTGACCCTTTTCTTTTCCAGGCCTTGAAAGTCAGGGAATTTGACCCTTTTCTTTTCCAGGCCTTGAAAGTCAGGGAATTTGACCCTTTTCTTTTCCAGGCCTTGAAAGTCAGGGAATTTGACCCTTTTCTTTTCCAGGCCTTGAAAGTCAGGGAATTTGACCCTTTTCTTTTCCAGGCCTTGAAAGTCAGGGAATTTGACCCTTTTCTTTTCCAGGCCTTGAAAGTCAGGGAATTTGACCCTTTTCTTTTCCAGGCCTTGAAAGTCAGGGAATTTGACCCTTTTCTTTTCCAGGCCTTGAAAGTCAGGGAATTTGACCCTTTTCTTTTCCAGGCCTTGAAAGTCAGGGAATTTGACCCTTTTCTTTTCCAGGCCTTGAAAGTCAGGGAATTTGACCCTTTTCTTTTCCAGGCCTTGAAAGTCAGGGAATTTGACCCTTTTCTTTTCCAGGCCTTGAAAGTCAGGGATATTTGTAAAATGATATGGGTCATGGAAAGTCATGGAATTAAAGGGGGGGGGGGGGGGGAAATCATAATTTGTTAACTTATTGTGGGACAAAAATTACTGGTATGTTACTAACAACAAGAATATGGTATGTTACTAACAACAAGAAGCTGGTATGTTACTAACAACAAGAAGCTGGTATGTTACTAACAACAAGAAACTGGTATGTTACTAACAACAAGAAGCTGGTATGTTACTAACAACAAGAAGCTGGTATGTTACTAACAACAAGAAACTGGTATGTTACTAACAACAAGAAGATGGTATGTTACTAACAACAAGAAGCTGGTATGTTACTAACAACAAGAAACTGGTATGTTACTAACAACAAGAAGATGGTATGTTACTAACAACAAGAAGCTGGTATGTTACTAACAACAAGAAGATGGTATGTTACTAACAACAAGAAGCTGGTATGTTACTAACAACAAGAAGCTGGTATGTTACTAACAACAAGAAGCTGGTATGTTACTAACAACAAGAAGCTGGTATGTTACTAACAACAAGAAGCTGGTATGTTACTATCAACAAGAAGATGGTATGTTACTAACAACAAGAAGATGTACATTACTAACAAGAAGCTGGTATGTTACTAACAACAAGAAGCTGGTATGTTACTAACAACAAGAAGCTGGTATGTTACTAACAACAAGAAGCTGGTATGTTACTAACAACAAGAAGCTGGTATGTTACTAACAACAAGAAGATGTACATTACTAACAAGAAGATGGTATGTTACTAACAACAAGAAGCTGGTATGTTACTAACAACAAGAAGATGGTATGTTACTAACAACAAGAAGCTGGTATGTTACTAACAACAAGAAGCTGGTATGTTACTAACATCAAGAAGCTGGTATGTTACTAACAACAAGAAGCTGGTATGTTACTAACAACAAGAAGCTGGTATGTTACTAACAACAAGAAGATGGTATGTTACTAACAAAATGACCGTTATGTTGCTGTGGTAGTTTCTCTTTTATTAGCTAAATTAGTCAAATTTTGTTCAAAATATTAGATTTAGGAGTTTGGTATTTCCTGAATATAAGCATATCTTAGTCCACCTTCTGTGAAATTTTGAGCGACGGAAATCATGTTTAAATATTATTTTTAATCTAATAAATGTGATCTTATTACAGCGCTTGAATAGAGGCTGATCTTTTAAGCGGACCGGTTCTCCCTTATTTTAAAAACGCTTCAGCCATATTCCAAATCTTTGGCGTTCATTTTGAGAGAGTTACTTTGCTTATTCCAAATATGATAAATGATATGCCATTTTTAAAGGTAATGACTTCTATTTTAATGTTATATGAAAATCAGCACAATCAGTTTTCCCGACTTATTGGTTGTTTTGTGGTGTATGGTCACAATTAGTCTGTGATTTTTTTCCAATTCAAAACAAATTAAAGGGATAGTTGAGTTTTGGTAGAGAGGGCGCTAGACTACTTATTTTTTTGGTGAGGTAATGACTGAGTGTAAAATTTGAAAGAGCATAATATTTCAATAATAAAATCATCTTTGTTTGATCAAAATCGGTTCAGAAACGGCTGAAATATCCATAAATATAACATTTTGTAATATAGCTGGGGCCCCAGGTTTATTAGAGAATTTTGAACCAACCGTTAAAAATTCAAAAAAATGCTTCCTCTTTTCAAAAAGTTACAAAATAGGTATTTAAATAGTTGTTGGTTATTTCTCTATCTAATCACTATTTCAACAAAGCATCACATGCACAATATTTTATTCAAAATGGTTGAAACCGATGAGTGTTTAGAGAGCGCCCTCTTACGTTTTAACGGCTCTTTTTGAATGATAACATGATCTTTAATACGTCATTTGTAATTTTGTGTTCCTTTCTATTTATAACTATTAGTTTGTAATGTAATGATGCAGGTTTTGGTTACTAAAATTCAGTTTCACAAAAACTGTACTCTCCTTACAAGAACTCAACTATCCCTTTAAATTGAATATTTGAGCAATATAATGCTTCAATTAAACTGTGTTCTTGCACACCAAGATGGTACGTTACTAATCAGTCTGAGATTTTTTTCCAACTCAAAACAAATTACACTGTAAATTGAATATTTGAGCAATAAAATCTGTAAATGGGGTATCATTTAGCCTTTGACCTTTGACCTCCTGACCATAAAATAATCATACACTTGGAATTATTGTTTTTGTTTGCCTTTTTTTTTACAGGTAGAGTTTTAATCCACTGTGTGGTTGGCTTCAGTCGTTCGCCCACAATTGCCATAGCTTACCTGATGATGCGACGAGGAATGATGGCAAAAGAAGGCACACAATTTAGCCTTTAACCTTTGACCTCCTGACCTATGACCTTATACTTGATGTTTGTTTGTGCTTTACAGGTAGAGTGCTAATCCACTGTGTTGTTGGCTTCAGACGTTCGCCCACAGTTGCCATAGCTTACCTGATGATTCGACGAGGAATGACCGCAAAAGAAGCCACGAAGTTGGTCAGAGAAAAGCGAGAGATCGGACCAAACGATGGATTCTTGGAACAACTGTGTAAACTCGACAGAGAACTGTTCCAGAAACGGACATGTCAACTCACCTAACCCATTACCTACGAGAACTGTTCCAGAAACGGACATGTCAACTCACCTAACCCATTACCTACGAGAACTGTTCCAGAAACGGACATGTCAACTCACCTAACCCATTACCTACGAGAACTGTTCCAGAAACGGACATGTCAACTCACCTAACCCATTACCTACGAGAACTGTTCCAGAAACGGACATGTCAACTCACCTAACCCATTACCTACGAGAACTGTTCCAGAAACGGACATGTCAACTCACCTAACCCATTACCTACGAGAACTGTTCCAGAAACGGACATGTCAGCTCACCTAACCCATTACCTACGAGAACTGTTCCAGAAACGGACATGTCAACTCACCTAACCCATTACCTACGAGAACTGTTCCAGAAACGGACATGTCAACTCACCTAACCCATTACCTACGAGAGCTGTTCCAGAAACGGACATGTCAACTCACCTAACCCATTACCTACGAGAACTGTTCCAGAAACGGACATGTCAACTCACCTAACCCATTACCTACAAGAACTGTTCCAGAAACGGACATGTCAACTCACCTAACCCATTACCTACGAGAACTGTTCCAGAAACGGACATGTCAACTCACCTAACCCATTACCTACGAGAGCTGTTCCAGAAACGGTCATGTCATCTCACCTAACCCATTACCTACGAGAGCTGTTCCAGAAACGGACATGTCAACTCACCTAACCCATTACCTACGAGAACTGTTCCAGAAACGGGCATGTCAACTCACCTAACCCATTACCTACGAGAACTGTTCCAGAAACGGGCATGTCAACTCACCTAACCCATTACCTACGAGAACTGTTCCAGAAACGGACATGTCAACTCACCTAACCCATTACCTACGAGAACTGTTCCAGAAACGGACATGTCAACTCACCTAACCCATTACCTACGAGAGCTGTTCCAGAAACGGACATGTCAACTCACCTAACCCATTACCTACGAGAACTGTTCCAGAAACGGACATGTCAACTCACCTAACCCATTACCTACGAGAACTGTTCCAGAAACGGACATGTCAACTCACCTAACCCATTACCTACGAGAACTGTTGCAGAAACGGACATGTCAACTCACCTAACCCATTACCTACGAGAGCTGTTCCAGAAACGGACATGTCAACTCACCTAACCCATTACCTACGAGAACTGTTCCAGAAACGGACATGTCAACTCACCTAACCCATTACCTACGAGAACTGTTCCAGAAACGGACATGTCAACTCACCTAACCCATTACCTACGAGAACTGTTCCAGAAACGGACATGTCAACTCACCTTACCCATTACCTACGAGAACTGTTCCAGAAACGGACATGTCAACTCACCTAACCCATTACCTACGAGAACTGTTCCAGAAACGGGCATGTCAACTCACCTAACCCATTACCTACGAGAACTGTTCCAGAAACGGACATGTCAACTCACCTAACCCATTACCTACGAGAGCTGTTCCAGAAACGGACATGTCAACTCACCTAACCCATTACCTACGAGAACTGTTCCAGAAACGGACATGTCAACTCACCTAACCCATTACCTACGAGAACTGTTCCAGAAACGGACATGTCAACTCACCTAACCCATTACCTACGAGAACTGTTCCAGAAACGGACATGTCAACTCACCTAACCCATTACCTACGAGAACTGTTCCAGAAACGGACATGTCAACTCACCTAACCCATTACCTACGAGAATCTAGTGGGCCTTTATCAACTCTATGGGGATTGCAACATCTAGTAGGGAACAGGTTAACCCATTGCCTATGGGAACCAGGTGGGCCCTGTATTAACTCTATGGGGATTGCAATATCTAGTCGGGAACAGGTTAACCCATTGCCTACATGAACCAGGTGGGGCCTGTATTAACTCTATGGGGATTGCAATATCTAGTCCGGAACAGGTTAACCCATTGCCTACATGAACCAGGTGGGGCCTGTATTAACTCTAAAATGTAGATTTTCATATTTACAAAGGCCTCATCACAAGCTTTCATTTGATGGTTTGTTCTAACTAATTGGTCAATAATTGGCGAAGATATGATTGTTTCAATTTTACAATCATACATGTAGGTCTTTTACACACATTGTGTGAACTTAAAATGCCCATTTATTCAAAACATGAATTACCGACAAGTGCCGGGTTCTGCTATAGCCGGTCTCAAATATCTCCAACACCATGGAGAATTTGCTGTGGAATAGTCATTGACTGATATTTTGTTGCAGGGTAAATGTTGCTATCTTTCAATGGCACAAGAGCAAACATAATTTACTGTTTTTGAAATACATAATTTAATATTGTTTTTAAAATATAATATTTAAAACAATCGTCACTATTTTTAAAGCAATAATAATCAACTGTTACTTTTTGAAGCAATATGTGAGTTAATAAGAGCAAATGTCGCCGTTTTAAAGCAATATAACATCATAGGACAAAATGTGACTGTTATCAATGCAATTGGACCAAATGTCACTATTTTCAGTCGGGTCAATTCGGCTCTATCTGCGCCGGGCCTAACCCATCAAGGACGAGAGCTTTTTAAAGGCAAAATTGATCATTATTTTCCTCTACAAATTGGCAACTCCTAATTTTGTTCTACCTTTTAATGACATAAAAATAGGTGGAAAATGTTTAGTAATTACAATTTCAGACAAAATAATATGAATTGACTTTGCCACAAAGTTGCCAATTTGAACACCAACATCTGTTTTTGAAATATGACAATGTGTTGCCAATTTAAGGATTTTCCTAAATTATAGCGATCTACGCAATAATACAATATTATAATATAACTGTTTATCTTCTTGCTGAAGTGTAGGACTACCAACCCACAAATATGTGGGACTCGTCCTTGATGGGCGAGTCACTGTTATCCAAGCAATAATGCAATTGGACCAAAATGTCACTATTTTGGAAATAGCTAGTATATAACACGAGCAGAGAGATATTCTTTTGTATATTGAATATTGCTCCTTGTCTTTCATTTCATGATTTGTATCAGTGCACAAAGAGTTTGAAAATGTAAGTGGTGTGCTAGAATTTATTATAAATATTCTAGAACTAGTTTAAATGGATCTTCATGCAACAACTTTGTTGACATGCGTACTGTGCAAAAAGTGATAAATGTGTATTAATGTCCACTAAGCAATGTGTGAACATTAAATGGATATGTATATGGCTGCGAGTTATATGAGCGAAAATGCAAAGTGATCTCATTGCACTGACTTTGTACACAGTGGATAATTACAAATCAGAACACTTCAGTCTTAAAAATCATATTTTAACGACAGGGAAATTTCGAAAATCCAAAACGTGTTCCATGCTTCTATTCAATAGGAATACAAGGTATGAATACAAGGTATGAGAGAACCACTAGAGTTCTAAGTAAGTTTTGTGGTTACTTTCAATACAAAACTATATTTTGTAGTTAGTACATGTACGTGATTTTCCTAGGAGAGTGGCTTTTTTTGTAAGCCGAGAGATAAATTTAATCATATATATGATGACACGCGCGGTACCCTGGGGTACCGTTGTACCCCGGGGTACCGCGTTGTGTAGCGCCATCTTGTGTCCACTCGAAGTACAACCGTATTGCGTTGTGTATGCAGTACAGCGCGCGATTGTATGCACGCTATACCCCGGTACGGTACAGCCCTAAAAAATAAATAAATAATTAAACAAAATGGCGGATATTCGTTTGGTACCCCAGGGTACCATTTATGTCATCATATGTGCAAAGAATATACAGTGGAGCCTCATTATAATGAGGTCCTTGGGACCATGAACATTACCTTATTATGTCAGGTTTCTCATTATACCAGGGTAAAAAAAAGGAAAGCAATATAAAGAGCTGGGAACAGCAAAATGACCTTGTTATACGAGGGTTTTGTTATATCCAACCTTTTTATAACCAGGTTCCACAGTGTATACCTTTAGCATACTTGCCAACATTTGAATTTTGGAAAGAGGGAC
Organism: Echinarachnius parma; assembly: GCA_037951105.1. Taxonomy (NCBI): domain Eukaryota; kingdom Metazoa; phylum Echinodermata; class Echinoidea; order Clypeasteroida; family Echinarachniidae; genus Echinarachnius; species Echinarachnius parma. The sequence continues at coordinate 26,477 of JBAMJV010000880.1, read as the reverse complement.
AAAATTGGCCGGGGGTCCAAAGTTGCAGCATAATTGCACAAGTGTGCGGGAAGTGCACATTGCAAGCACAAAGTCCATTGCGACAGGGGTCCAGGCCTTGACGTTTTTGAGTATTAAATGCATTCTCGACCCATTTTTCATAATTCTTCCAAAATTACTAGGTAAGATTTGGTCAGATTTACGTTTAAATGTTGTCTCTATACATTTAATAAAGTAAAGTAAAGTAAAAAAAACACTTAACAATCGGGACGTCCCGATTTTACACTTCTAAAACATTAAAAAAACGGGACAATTCTGATAAAAACGGGACAGTTGGCAAGTATGGTGTATGTCATAAATGTAATACATTTTACTAGGAGAGTGGCAATATTTGTAAGCCGAGAGATAAATTTAATCATTTATATGATGACACACGCGGTACCCCGGGGTACCGTTGTACCCCGGGGTACCGCCAGGCCCCCCCAACTCAAAATGGAAGTTGGCCAAATTTGTAATGAAGAGAACCACCGATGTTTATGTTAATTCGACTGGCTGTCATGGTAATATTAGCGTAAATTCATTCATAATAATGCGCGGGCGCGAACTTCACAATTATCACGCACGAATTTATGGTATGCCTCTGTTATGACGTCACAATGAAAAACAATATTTTGATCCTAGTAGGGAAATCCCCTGTTTCTTGACTGTGCGCAATTAAATACATGACATCGCGTAACTGTTAGTACTGCGCGTAATTAAAATAATAGAGATGAATTAGAATACTTAAGCGTCTTTGGTATTATGAAGCGCAATTTTGCTGAGAAGTGCGTGTTTAAATGCCATGGCAACTGCAAGTGCGCAATGCGTAATTACTTTAGCTTTTTGCGTAATGTGTTAATTTATCCAATGAATCCACGTCTGATAATTTATTCAAATGAAAAATATCTGACGTACTACCTCATTTGCATGACATTCGGTGCGTATTTTCAAAAACTTGCTGATAAAGGTGTGGCCTATCTCTGTGGTTAAAACGCTATACGCTTATTCAGTTGGGGTTCTAGTATTTATATTGTATTTCTGTGGGTACCGCGTTGTGTAGCGCCATCTTGTGTCCACTCGAAGCACAACCGTATTGCGTTGTGCATATGCAGTGCAGCGCGGGCTTGTATGCACGCTATACCCTGGTACAGCCCTAAAAAATAAATAAATAATTAAACAAAATGGCAGATATTCGTTTGGTACCCGAGGGTACCATTTATGTCATCATATGTGCAAAGAATATACAGTGGAGCCTCATTATAACGAGGTCCTTGGGACCATGAGAATTACCTTATTATGTCAGGTTTCTCATTATACCAGGGTAGAAAAAGGAAAGCAATATAAAGAGCTGGGACCAGCAAAATGACCTTGTTATACAAGGGTTTTGTTATATCCGACCTTTTTATAACGAGGTTCCACAGTGTGTACCTTTAGGCTAGCTTAGGAAGACCAACTGTTATCTCTTTATGAATGTGGATTAGTCTGTGTACTTTCATATGTTTTATGTATTTTCTACAGAAATATTTATATATATAATGGAAAGATTGATTGTCTATTTTTAGACATATACATGTAGCATACATTGTACATCGAGATACTTTTAATAAATTTATGTAAAATGTTTATCAAATTAAAACAATTACAATTAACGCATTGATGTAGTGGAGCAAATGAATGAATGCATGGAAGAATGAGTGAATGAATGAATGAATAAATGAATAAATAAATGGATGGATGGATGGATGGAGGAATGACTGATTAAATGAATGTATAACGAATGAGTAAATAAATGTATAGTGAATGAATGAATGTTCACAATTTAATTGTGTAAAGTATACTTTGCAAAAGCATGTTATCCAATTAAGCTTAGATTACTCTACTTGCATAAACAAAAGAAAAAACAATACAAGAAAACAGTAATTTAATTGATCTGTCATTATAATTTCTTTATTCCTATTTCAATGTACAAGCATGTTTGTATTTCCTTTCAGAGTTTCAAAAGAAACTACATAATCTGTGACAATTTTTAAATTTGCTTTCTTATTTGCTTTTCAATATGGCACTTGATATGTCTCATATAAGATGATATAATTTAGCAAGCTTGTTGAATAGAATGTGCCTTGTCTAAAGGAGTGGTCACACTGAACACGAATCCCCACGAATAGACCCACGAATGCAGTACGAATTGGTACAAATCAATGGCAAGCCGTTTTTAACATTTATTCCTATTTCTTGATATCAAGAATTCAATTCTTGATATCAAGAAATCGAATTCTCGATATCAAGAAATGCATTCTTGATATCAAGAAATACTTTTCGGTATTGGTAATTCTTGATATCAAGAAATAAACTGATATCAATAATTCAATTATTGATATCAAGAAATAGGAACAGATGTTAAAACGGCTTGCCATAGATTTGTACCAATTCGTACTGCATTCGTGGGTCTATTCGTGGGATTCGTGTTCAGTGTGACCACTCCTTAAGGCGCTTACTGTGCTTTGTAAAGATCCACATCCCGATATCCGTGCGCCAGAAAGCTGAAACTGAAAGCCCCTCTGTTATCTATAGCACACACATACCTGCCAACATTTGAAATTCAGAAATCTGTACCCACTGCGGGGGTCTGAAAATTTGAGGGAGAAAAACGCCCGCGTGAAATTATTCACGAGGGCTATTTTGGGGCTCACATGGGCTCCTTTTTTTTGTACATTGTTTTCACTGCTCAAGGGTCTAATAAATGATTATCATGATGTGATCTATCCGATTATGCCATGTTTGGTACGATTCTGGCGCTTTCCGATCATGCAAAAGATGTTTAAAAAAAAAATTTAAAAAAAATCGGAATATTCCAATTTTTAAGGTCCTAAAAATTCAGAAAATCGGAATATTCCGAATAAATCGGAACAGTTGGCAGGTACATGTATGCACACAGTCAGCGGACTCTCAACTAAGCATGAAGATTTTTTTTTATTTTCTCTTTTCGTCCGGCGTGGGCTATAGACAAAACCGAAAATTCAGTTTCAGCTTTCTGGTCCATAGATAAAGGGATCTCTATAGACAAATTCGATTTCAAGTCCATAGGACCATAACTGGGGGGCTTCCAAGTTCCAAGAGTACTACAAAAGATAATGTAAACAGGTTTTAACCGTTATGCAACATGTCAGGTGTATTATTGTCTCCTAAACAATCAGTGTGGTTCTAAGATCTGAAATAGGGGTCTGACTACAAGCACAAAATATAGGGTCTTTGGAGCTACAAAAACCCTCAAACAGGAGTTAAGGGGTCTAAGAAGCAGAATAAAATCGCAAATTACATGAACTTGAAGCTACTAAAGACCTACGGAAACCCTCAAATGGTGGTCCAAGGAGCCGACTAGAATTTTTGAAAATTGGGTATCTTGAGAGTGGCAATCGGGTGTGAAAATGGAAGCCTTTTAAGTGGCACATACCTGTCTTACATTATACATGAGTGCCCCCCCCCCCCCCCGGGCTTGAAGCCCCCCAGTTATGGCAGACGTAGACTTGAAACAAGATTGGTCTATACAAAGCACAGTACGCGTCTTAGACAAGGAAAACCGCAGCGCATTCTATCAACAGGCTCCTTTATTGTACCTACACTATACACTATACAAACAAACTACAGTCAAACCTGTGTATAGTGACCACCAAAGGGAAGTAAGAAATGTGGCCACTGTAGACAGGTGACCTCTATAGACAGGTTCATTTCTTCTCTGGGATCATGTTTAGGGGCCATCTACAAAGTATGTACGCACAAGAGGGGGGGATGGGGGGCTCACGCTGATGCGTATGCTGCATTCAACCACATGCAAAACAAAGTGCATCCAGGGGGGGGGGGGGGAGGGGGGGGGGGGGGGGTCAATTTCTGACAAAAAATTGCGTACATACTTTGTAGATGGCCCCTTAGTGGCCACTATAGGCATGTAGGCTGCTATAGACAGGTTTGACTGAATATGCAAAAAAAAACAGCAATTGCTTGGTTATATTTTTGTTTGGGATGTTTCTCACAAATTTTGTTCAATAGTAACGCAAATTTGAAATTCATCACTTAAGCAATTGCTGTTTTTTTTCTTTACATTAATTGATACAAAGTTATACTATATACATTAAATAATTTGTATTTATCATTCACATGATATATTCAGCCACAGAATGCATGTCACACTTTCATGAGGAACCAAAAACCTTTAAAGATATAGAAACCCTTGAAGGGATCTAGTAACTATGTTGACACGTGCACAAATTGATGAATGGTTGATCAATTGTGTATTGTGATCTGTTATATCCACTGAGTAATGTGTGAAAAAGTTATGTTATGAATATTATACAATGGACATTATATGTGACCATACACCACAAAACACCCAATAAGTCGGGGAAAATTATTATGCTGTTTTTCACATGACATAACAGTAGAATTCATTAACTTTAAAATGGTATATAATTTGTCATATTCAAACAAGGCAAACCCTCTGAAAATGAGCGCCAAAGATGTGGAAAATGGCTGAAGCAGTTTTAAAACAACGGAGAAACGGGCCACTTCAAAGACTGGCGTCCATTCAAGCGCTGTAATCTGATCATTTTTATTCGATGAAAAAACGTACTTAAACATGATTTCTGACAATCAAAATTTCATAGAAAGTAAATTAGAATCGTGTCAGTCAGGAATTACTAAAATCCTGAATTTCATATTTTTAACCAAATTTGACTATTTCAGCTAATAATAGAGAAACTACATGTATATCGGCGATATAATGGTTGTTTTGTGGTGTAAGGTCACATATGGCAAAGAAATTAGCAAAATGCCAAGTTATACGTGCCCGCTCATTGCACTGACTTTGTACACAGTTATATCTTTCCAGTGGATAATTACAAATCTGGACACTTCAATTTTAAATATCTTTTTCGAAAAGGGAAATTTGCACTAACCAAAATCTGTTCCATACTTTAAGTGGTAATATGAATACAACAAGGTAAGTGGGTACTGCCAGATTTCCATGTAAGTTTTGAGGACTTTGACAATATTACTAGATCCCTTTAAAGGAACTAAAGAATACAACGTACTTTGGCATTTATTCCATAGTTGATGACTTGTAAAATAGGTCTGCCGAAAAAAACACCATGAAAATAAACACAGTAGTGATTTTAGACTAATTTTTTGATGCCAAATCTCACTTAGCAGCCAGTTTACGCCCCGCCCACATTTAGGGTCCAGAATCGGCAGCGTGATTGACATATGATTGACAATTCATTGGCTTGCGTCATCTACAGAATTTAGTTCATTAGTCCGTTCTTTAGATGACGTCACATTTTGGCGATTTAAAAGGGGCGTTCCCAGGACAATTAGATATTTACTAATTACCCCAAAATGTATTGATTTCATGGGAAATGACTGCCAAATTCTTTTTCGTGAGGAAAAAATACGTATAGGGGCCCTAATTGTGAAAATTAGGCCATCTAGACGCTGTAGTTCCTTTAAATAAAGAATACGACTGGTTGTATTTGATTTGCTACACAATTATACAATGGGCGATTTATCTCATTCATGTAGATATATATGGTAGTCGAGTGCAGTTGCGCTGTGTGAGAAGGGAGGATTGGAGAGTCCTGAGAAGGACTGTTAACATTCATCGCTTAGAGATGATTATCAATCATATTAGGTGCTATATAAATCAAATATGTTATTATTCTTTCTAGGATAGCCCTAAAAAAAAGGAATGTGAAAGTCCTGGAAAGGACTGTTGGTTTTCTTTCTTGAGCTTGTTATTCTAATAAGAGCTACAGCGCCGGTATAGTTATTGAAAGGAGAGGGTGGGTGGTAGGAGGGGATCGTTTGGAACAGGTTGAAGCTCTTCAGATGGCAGTATCCCTGTAATTTACCACGTGAATCCAGTCCTTCTTGGATGAGATAAAGACCGTTGGTTCTTGAGTGAGTTTTCAGCGGCCCTCATATCCTGTCTTTTAGCTTTTGGAGTAGATTAAGACCGTCGGTTCTCGTGTGAGTTTTCAGTTGCCCTCATATCCTGTCAATTGCTGTGGAAATTAGAGACGAGAACAAACAACATTAATTATCTCGTAAATTTGTTTAGCTCTGCAAATAACCAAAACAGCATTTTTGTTCATTCAGTGCCCCGTTTCATAAAATGTTATTAAATTGTTGTATAAATGTCCAATTAAACTTCATTATAACAAGCACCTTGGGTACATTAAATTTAGCTATATATAGCCTATCAGGCCTCTTTGATGCATCAAGGCTTAAAAACAATAAAATACATAGAACCTGGACCTGTGAAATTACCTCACTTTATCAGGTACCTCGCTAGTACAGAGCTCGTCATAAGGAGGTTCCACTGTAGTACAATTTTGTAAATGTAGGTCAACAGCCAATCAGCATGCAGGATTGGGAATGTTACCATGGTATTTACAATTATAGTTGGACACTTACATCAATTGCAAAAGTTTTAAGAACTAAATCCCAGTTTTTAGAGAGATAAGTGTTGTAGTGGAATGCTGATTTGTGAAACCGGTAACCATCGTAGGTAAACCCATGTTACCTTTCGGATAAACGTTTACACTTCCGTCTGGAATTTGTCCCTTTCAAATGATGCAAACTTGTGTCCAGGCGCGTTTTCCGAATTTATAGTAGAAATCTGGCCCCTAAAACATATTTTTATCCATAAAATCTAAGTGATATTGACACAAGGAAACCTCATCATAACTCGATCATAACTGATGAATATTCTTGGCATATCTTTATTCACGGCACCGATGAGTAACCGAAAACCGTGAAATTGAACACGGTAATGCTCTGAATGTCCTTTACCATTCACTACAGCACTACTAGAGATACAATGTTCAATGCCAATATGGAACTGCCCAGAAAAATTATACCAGGGGGGTGTTTCACAAAGATCCTAAGTAAGTTGAACTTAAAGTGAGACCTAACTATTATGGAAAGCCATTTGTATACTTGGAATAAAATATTCAAAAGCAAGTATGGAAGTATTTTATTAGACTTTCATAATTTTTTACATCAAAAACATAAAATCTCCTTAATAGAAAATATTATTATGATTTGAATCAACATTTTCTGCTTTTGAAAAAGGACTTTTGCACCAATTTGTCACAGAAACTAGTGGTTTTCCATACTTTTCAAGTTCAACTCAAGAGTTATAGTTCAACTTACAATCTTTGTGAAACACCCCCCAGGATCAGAAACTTCAGAAAAGTAGTTATCCTTTTCCCCCACCATTTTGAAAAGAAGATGCAGAATCACAGATCAGTACAAATTTCAGCTAAAAATAGTCCAGGGGGGTGTTTCACAAATATCCTAAGTTGAACTTAATATTACGGAAAGCCATTAGTTTCTTTGACATATTTTTGTAAAAGTTATTATAAAAGGCATACAATGTTGATTCAAATAATATTTATTTTCGATTATTAAAGAGATTTTGTGTTCTTGATGTAACATTTATGTAAAGCCTAAAATACTTGCATTTTTACTTTTTAATATATTTTAATCCAAGACTACAAATGGCTTTCCATACTTTTTAAGTCCAACTTAGTGCTAAGTTCAACTTAGGATCTTTGTGAAACACCCCCAGCAAAATAGCAAGTTATGTCCATATGACTGAATGATTTTGTATGCATGAAAAGGAAACATTCCCAGAATGGATTACAACAAACTAATGTCAAAGAAATGCAAACATAAACAAAATCCCACCTCGCAACAAGAGCTTCCCTTAAGACAGACCTCACTTGTGTTGGAGGACTTATTGCTTCTATCGCTGAAAGGGAGTGTCTATGAGACATTTTTTTCGTGTCAGTTCGTTATGTGAGTACATGCATGAAAAAGGAAACATTCCCATAAAGGATTAGAACAAATGAATGTAAAAGAAATGCAAACATAAGCAAAATACTGTTGTTATTTTTAAATATTCTTCGTAATTAGCAAAAACACAACATTTACAGCATGCAAGCAGTGGCGTAGCACCAGGGGAGGAGGATGGGGGGGGGGGGGGGGGGGGCGGGGGCACGTGCCCCAATAATTAAATAAAACAATACAAACATTGGGGCAAAATCTGTGAACAAATAGAGAAATACATCTGAGGGTGTGTCCCTCCCCCCCAAAGAAAAAAAATAAATAAAGAACAAAATAAGTAAAAAAATAAATAAATAAAAATCAATAAATAAATAGTTTGACCACGCTACGCCAATGCATGAAGGTTACAAATGAGAACATAGTTCTGACAACAGGACATTACCCATGCACATTCAAGGAAGAATAAGAAGTATAGCACGTTCAAAAGTATTAAAAAATAGAGAAATATGACTTAGTGTGGTCCCCCCCCCCCCCCCCCCCAAACAAAATAAAAATAAATATATTTTTTTTTAATTTATAAATAAATAAATAAATAAAATAAAAAATAAACATTTCACTGTGTAATGTCAACAAAATAACCCTTTAGCATTGAAATATTTGAATCCTTAAAATATTGATGTTCTCATTATTGTAAGTAGCCATATATTACATGATGACATAAATGGTACCCTGGGGTACCAAACGAATATCCGCCATTTTGTTTAATTATTTATTTATTTTTTAGGGCTGTACCAGGGTATAGCGTGCATACAATCGTGCGCTGCACTGCATACACAACGCAATACGGTTGTGCTTCGAGTGGACACGAGATGGCGCTACACAACGCGGTACCCCGGGGTACCGCGTGTGTCATCACATGCAGGATTTAATAACAAAGGGTGAATTTTTGGTATTACACTGTGATGCTTTTCTTGGAATTGACCCGGAAGTACTTTGAACAGCATTATATCACACCAAACAGAGGTTTGTAATGATGTGTAAGAACTCAGAGAAGGACACAGTATACTTTCAATACAATTCAAATGAAAGAACTTACATATTTTACATGTAGAAAATGAAGCTAAATATTTGTTAATGTTTTTAAAATACATGTAACTTTGAATAGAAACTAGCACACATTAAAATAATGTAGGGTACCGGTACTTGAAAAAAGATAGCTCACTGTAAAACATTGTGGATTAATGTGTTTTAGTAAGATGTTTGAAAATGAACTACATGTACATGTAGCACACTGTTATGTGGACTAAAATAGTGTAAGAACTTTTAAAAAAGAAAATAGCACATGTTCCAAAGTAGATTAAAATGATGCAAGCACTTTGTAAAGGAAAATACCACACACCAAGTGGATTAATATGATCATATGAAATAGGAGATAGTACAGGGGGTGTTTCACAAAGATCTTAAGTTGAACTTAACTCTAAGTTGGACTTACAAAGTTTGGAAAGCTATTTGTAGCCTTGGAATAAAATATTCAAAAGCAAAAATGCAAGTATTTTAGACTTTTCATAAATTTTACATGAAGAACATGAAATCTGTTTGATAATAGAAAAATATTAATGATTTTATGCCTTTTAAAAGGACTTTTCATTTTGTTTCAAAGAAACTATTGGCTTTCCATACTTGTTAAGTCCAACTTAGAGTTACATGCAAGTTCAACTTAGGATCTTTGTGAAACACCCCCCAGGGCCCATATTCATGGAAGCCTGCTAGCTTAGTTCCTTGCTTTTGGATGACGTGGCTAAGAATTATACGCAAGATATTTTAGTTGCTAACGAAGGTTAACTTAGAGGGAACCTAAGGCTAACCCAGTTGACCCTAGTCGGGGACTAACCCTGTTTGTTGCTCAATAAACTGCACATCAAATATACACCCAGCAAGGAACTAAGCTAGCAGGGTTTCATGAATATAGGACCAAGGCCCCGTTGCAGAAAGAGATACAATCGATTGTAAGTTACGATTGATCGTAAGTCAGAAAATGTACGCGTTTCAACCAATCAGATTTGCGCATCTAGAACACGTGACCTGACTTACGATTAATTGCAACTTACAATCTATTGTATCTCTTTCTGCAACAGGGCCCAGGAGAGGATTAGAATGACGACAGAACCTACATTGTAACAAACAATAGCACACGGTCACACCATACACTCAGCAAGTAACTAAGCTGTCAGGGTTTCATGAATATAGGGCCAGGAGAGGATTAGAATGATGACAGAACCGACATTGTAACAAACAATAGCACACGGTCACACCCAACAGGAGAGGATTAGAATGACGACAGAACCTACATTGTAACAAACAATAGCACACGGTCACACCCAACAGGAGAGGATTAGAATGAAGACAGAACCTACATTGTAACAAACAATAGCACACGGTCACACCCAACAGGAGAGGATTAGAATGATGACAGAACCTACATTGTAACAAACAATAGCACACAGTCACACCCAACAGGAGAGGATTAGAATGATGACAGAACCTACATTGTAACAAACAATAGCACACGGTCACACCCAACAGGAGAGGATTAGAATGATGACAGAACCTACATTGTAACAAACAATAGCACACGGTCACACCCAACAGGAGAGGATTAGAATGATGACAGAACCTACATTGTAACAAACAATAGCACACGGTCACACCCAACAGGAGAGGATTAGAATGATGACAGAACCTACATTGTAACAAACAATAGCACACGGTCACACCCAACAGTGAATGGATAGGAGAGGATTAGAATGATGACAGAACCTACATTGTAACAAACAATAGCACACGGTCACACCCAACAGGAGAGGATTAGAATGATGACAGAACCTACATTGTAACAAACAATAGCACACGGTCACACCCAACAGGAGAGGATTAGAATGATGACAGAACCTACATTGTAACAAACAATATAGCACACGGTCACACCCAACAGGAGAGGATTAGAATGATGACAGAACCTACATTGTAACGAACAATAGCACACGGTCACACCCAACAGGAGAGGATGAGAATGATGACAGAACCTACATTGTAACGAACAATAGCACACGGTCACACCCAACAGGAGAGGATTAGAATGATGACAGAACCTACATTGTAACAAACAATAGCACACGGTCACACCCAACAGGAGAGGATGAGAATGAGGACAGAACCTACATTGTAACAAACAATAGCACACGGTCACACCCAACAGGAGAGGATTAGAATGATGACAGAACCTACATTGTAACAAACAATAGCACACGGTCACACCATACACTCAGCAAGTAACTAAGCTATCAGGTTTCAGGAATATAGGGACAGGAGAGGATTAGAATGATGACAGAACCTACATTGTAACAAACAATATAGCACACGGTCACACCCAACAGGAGAGGATTAGGATGATGACAGAACCTACATTGTAACAAACAATATAGCACACGGTCACACCCAACAGGAGAGGATTAGGATGATGACAGAACCTACATTGTAACAAACAATAGCACACGGTCACACCCAACAGGAGAGGATGAGAATGATGACAGAACCTACATTGTAACGAACAATAGCACACGGTCACACCCAACAGGAGAGGATTAGAATGATGACAGAACCTACATTGTAACAAACAATAGCACACGGTCACACCCAACAGGAGAGGATTAGAATGATGACAGAACCTACATTGTAACAAACAATATAGCACACGGTCACACCCAACAGGAGAGGATTAGAATGATGACAGAACCTACATTGTAACAAACAATAGCACACGGTCACACCCAACAGGAGAGGATTAGAATGATGACAGAACCTACATTGTAACAAACAATAGCACAAGGTCACACCCAACAGTGAAATATATGATTTAAAAATGAAAAAAACAGACATAGCACAACTCCAAATAAATTAATATAATTCACAAACTTTGAAAAGGAAAAAGAACACCGTACGACCCCCCATATTACAAGCAGGATTCAATTTACATTTATAACTATATACCAGTCCTGTAAAGTCTATTGAAAAGGAATATTAATGAAAAATAGCAAAGATTCCCATTTTCTTTGCTTTTTTTCATTTACTGTATATGGGCATTTCCACGGGAAAGTGGACATGAACTCAAAAAAACTATTGGCTCTATTTCAAATCCCTTTTTTTTTTTCTGGATTATTTTTTTATACAACATGATCCTATGATTATATCTTTCAGTTCACATGATTTTTTTTATTCTCAGGTGTCTCCTTATAGGAGAAACGGAAACCATACACGAAACTCCACACATGGGACTACCCTGTGCAAATTTCAGGAAAATCCTTATATTTTCTGGTATTTTTATTATTTAAGGCACCAAATTGTATGACTGATAATCAAAGTACCTTTTCAGATTAAAATTTCAGTCTTTTCAGTGCTCTAAAGTATATTTTGTAATGAATCAAAACCTCCGGACACAACTGTAACGCGAGTTACCGATGTTTCTGCATCCCACAATTTATTCCCAAATTGTTTGGAAATGTTGTCAATACTAACTCATAGGACACATACAAATGTCAAATTAGCACATAAAATATTCGACCAGGATTAACATTTAAATGGTGCTTTTCTCGTTTTAGGGGTAACTGAATTTTGTCCATGTCTTTTTTTTGTAACGCGAGTTACCGAACAGGATTCTTCCGCAAAGGTTCCTAAAGGTAGCTCTGTCAGTCTTTTTTGTGTTATCTAGTTAGTGCACATCTACTTAATTCTTGGTGATAAAATCAGCCTACAGTTCCATAAAATAATGGAGTTACAGCACATTGAAGTAGTCAATGTACATAAAGTATAATGCAAGTTACCGTGGAATTACCCATATTATACAGTATATTTATGGTCACGTTTCTCCGTTTGAAAAGGAATATTGACAAGAAAATGGCAAACATTACAGAGGAATATGTAAAGGCTTTACAAAGGAAATAGCGCACCAAAGACAATTAAATGATGTACTGTACATACATGTACATGTACAGACTTCGACTTAGGACATAAACGCATTATAGCACACTGACAATAATTTAAGGATGCAAGAACGTTAAAGGCAATGGTGAGTGTTGGTAATTTCCAAAGTGCCCCCCGACATAAATTGTAACGGATTTGGCTGATTTCAATTCCATATGAAAGATCATCGAAAAAAACGTGGGAAATAATAATAATTCCCATTCAAATGCTCTAATTGTTGTGGGATTGGCTTTCAAAATATCATATAAAAGTGGTTGACGCCCGGGTATCACTTTTTAGAGAACGCTAGTGCGAGGCACTAGCGCTCTAGGTCTTCATAATAAAGAACTGAAACCAAATATTTTTGTGCACGCTAATTGTGCTTAAAACTATACATATGATACGGTACTTACCAGCAATTCACTCTCCGATATGTGATCAAACTATCGGGTGGATTAAGATTATGATTTTTCCCTCCATTCCGCAAACAATCAGTGATATATGCGCCTCATGGACTTCTCTCCGTGTGTTAGCGCGACTCTGAACGAAAGGCGAACGAATGGGGCTTGCGAGTTGCGATACATACTACACGTACTATTACCGCGCACTGCACTACAGTCCCGTATTATATAGGACCTAGAACGCTAGTGCTTCGCGCTGGCTAACTCTAGAGTTAATTTGACACTTCGAGTTGTAACGGCTCTTTTTGAATGATAACAGGGGTTTTATTTTGTTGTTTGTAATTGTGTATACTTTTCGAGCATGGTGAAGTTATAACTATTAGTTTGTACCGTAATCGTGCAGGTTTTGGTTACTAAAGTTAAGTTTGACCAACACTCACCATTGCCTTTAAATGGAATTTTATTGTACGCCATAAATTGGAATTGAATGATGTAAAGACAAATTTTTTTCATGAGAATTTGCAAAATTTGTTAAAACTTTACATACACATTCACATCAACAATGGCCGCCTCATCAGCGTTTGCAGGGGCTACTTCGTCTAACCTTGGCAGTTGTGCTTCATGAATGTCACCGCCAACAATCTCATGGGCTACTTCGTCTATCTTTGGCCGTAGCGCTTCATGAATGTCACGATTATCAACATACACATCACTCTCAATGTCGTCCGGTCCAAAGTTGAATTTATTGTCTACTGTATGTGCGAACAAAAGTGAGAGTTATAAATACTAAATTGGAAGGAAATTGATGATGATTTAGGTCGTTTTCTGACTGAAAATTTGATTTAGAAACTTAGCCTCATCAGCGTTTGCAGGGGCTACTTCGTCTATCTTTGGCCGTAGCGCCTCTTCATCTATCTTTGGCCGTAGCGCTTCATGAATGTCATGATTATCAACATAGACATCACTTTCTATGTCGTCTGGTCCAAAGTGGTATTTAATGTCTACTGTATGCGCAAACAAAAGTGAGAGTTATAAATACTAATTTGGAAGGAAATTGATGATAATTTAGGTCCTAAATGTTGTTTTGTCACTATTTAAAACACTAGCTTTAAAAATCCAAAAGCTTCTTGGGGCTCTGCCCTGGACCCCCACCCGAAGCAGTTTGCACTTACGCACTCGTAAGATGGAGCCCCCCCCCCCCCCCCCCCCCCGTTCTGAGATTTCCTAGGATTGCCACTGATCATTTACATGTGCAGGGTTGAGGCGCAAAGTGCTGTTTCCATGTGTAGAAAGTGGATATACTGGACGTGTGATTTTTTATCAGGAAATGATTTTTGTCTGACATTTTGTTCAGAAATGTTTTTAGAAACTTAATTCTTTTTGAGAAGGGATTAACCATTTGAGATTCTGAAATCCCCTACAGCCCTCTGCACACAGAGCCGACTCAACCCAATCCGACTAGTTTTCAGTCAGTCTGAAATCTCCTAAAGCCCTCCGCACACAGAGCTGACTCAACCCGATCCGGTCTGGAGTTGATTTTGCTCAGTCGGAGCTGATTTAACATGGAGTCCTGAGGCAACAAATACTGAGCAGATTCGACTGAAAACCAGTCGGATCGGGTCGAGTCGGCTCTGTGTGCAGAGGGTTTAAAGGAACTTCAGCATCTAGATGGCCTAATTTTCACAATTAGGCTCTCTATACGTAATTTTTCCTGAAGAAAAAGAATTTGGCAGTCATTTCCCATGAAATCAATCAATTTTGGGGTAATTAGTAAATATCTTATTGTCCTGGGAACGCCCCTTTTTAGTCGCCAAAATGTGACGTCATCTAAAGAACAAACTAATGAACTAAATTCTGTAGATGACATAAGCCAATGAATTGTCAATCACATGTCAATCACGCTGCTGATTCTGGACCCTAAATGTGGGTGGGGCGTAAACTGGCTGCTAAGTGAGATTTGGCATCAGAAAATTAGTCTAAAATCACTACTGTGTTTATTTTCATAGAGTTTTTTTTGGCAGACCTATTTTACAAGTTATCAACTATGGAATAAGTACCAAAGTACGTTGTATTCTTCAGTTCCTTTAAGACTTAATACTATACACAGCCCACCTGGTTCCCATAGGCAAGGGGTTTAAAAGGTTTCTTGAAAATTAATTCAGGTTTTGTGATTGTAATAGAAAACTACATGTAGGTTATCTCTAATTTCACATAATGTTAATATCTAAAAATTAAAATGAATAAAGAAAAATGTGAATGGATCATTCTGGTTTGAATATGAGATTGTTATAGAGAAGTAGATTTACATTTTGAGTCGATGTTAATAATGTTTAGAATGGAGTAAGACAAGTATAAATTCTGGAATTATCCGATTACAAATAATCTCAGAAAATGTTAATTACTAATTTGACTCAGTGTCTATACTTTCTCAGAAAACATACCTGTTGTTTGTATCTGGTAAATACAACTTTTTTCTCAAATCCCTAAATAAATTTGCAAAATAATAATGAAAACAAAATCAAACAATGGCATCATGCAGGTTAATTTAAACAGTGCAAATTAGCATTTTAACAAAATCTGTCAATAATAAGCAACATTAATAAAGGTTAAAGTGCACAAAAAAACATTCACAAGTTATAAAGCTCTATTACAATTTTCAGACATGTACACATTTGCGTTGAATTAAACATAACATTATTATAAACTGCGAATAATTCCTTGTTTAACTCAACAATGCCTTCCTAAATTTGCCCCACAATACATCCACTAAAAGGCTTAGTACGCATGTGCATAAAGTAAAATGCTTTGCAACTTAGTTAAAATTGCAATGAAATTGTAAGACATTACAAATATATTGGTCCAAACAAAGAATTGTTTTTTCTTACTAAATTCATTCATATGTGGTTGCCCATCATTCAGGTATGCACAATTTAGCAGATAAATTTGGTGGCTTATTTGTTGAAGTGTGTATCAAGTATCTTGCCAAGATTGGGAATCAAACCCATGACCCGAACCTATGCCACACCCAGGTGTAGTAAATGGGTAACTGGCAAGATTTTATTCCTTGAAATGCTTGATGCGCCTGCTTGCAGGCAGCTTCGCTACAGCCAGGGTAATGATATACTGTACTGCCTCCAAATAGAATTTCTAGATTGATGGCGCAATATATCAAAATGATTATATATTGCTCCACGGATAAAGTAGTAACTTACCCTCGACTATCTTGTGATATGAGAAGTGCAGGTAGAGAAGGAAGAGGAGATGCAAGGTGACGACCACCCCCGCGATCACCAGCTTCTGAGACTTGCCTGTCGTTCTTGATATATACACCATCATCTGTGTAGATGTGCATAAAACGATACATCTAGTCATTTTAAGGCAGTTTATAATGCAGTGCACAATACACGCTGGCTCAGTGATATGAAGTGCGCACAGTATAGATGCAAGCTGACGACCACCCCAGCGATCACCAGCTTCTGTGACTTGCCTGTCGTTCTTGAGACATACACCATCATCTGTGTAGATGTGCATAAAACGATACATCTAGTCATTTTAAGGCAGTTTATAATGCAGTGCACAATACACGCTGGCTCAGTGATATGAAGTGCGCACAGTATAGATGCAAGCTGACGACCACCCCAGCGATCACCAGCTTCTGTGACTTGCCTGTCGTTCTTGAGACATACACCATCATCTGTGTAGATGTGCATAAAACGATACATCTAGTCATTTTAAGGCAGTTTATAATGCAGTGCACAATACACGCTGGCTCAGTGATATGAAGTGCGCACAGTATAGATGCAAGCTGACGACCACTCCAGCAATCACCAGCTTCTGTGACTTGCCTGTCGTTCTTAAGACATACACCATCATCTGTGTAGATACATGTGCATAAAACGATACATCTAGTCATTTTAAGGCAGTTTATAATGCAGTGCCATCTTGTGAACAACTTTTGCACAGTGCACAATACACGCTGGCTCAGTGATATGAAGTGCACACAGTATAGATCTATGCAACCCGAAGCAGATTAAAATCAACTTGGGGATAAATGCGAGGGATCGCCGAAGCGATACAGCTTTTTGTAATAATTAATTCAAACATATAGGGAAACTGATTCGGGTTTATGTCAGGTTTATAAAGCTTCTGACTAGCTCAGTCGGTAGAGCACCGGTCTAGCAATCCGGAGGTCTCGGGTTCGAATCCCGTTGGAATCCCATTTTTCTTTGCTCACTTTTAATCACAATATATTCTTGGTCAGTTTCCCTATATGTTTGAATTAATTATTACAAAAAGCTGTATCGCTTCGGCGATCCCTCGCATTTATCCCCAAGTTGATTTTAATCCACTTCGGGTTTATGTCAGGTTTATAAAGCTTCTGACTACTTGAGCAATGATGAATTAAGGGGTTTCTGGGAAGAACGCCGTCGTAGGGTTTTCTATAGCTCAGTCGGTAGAGCACCGGTCTAGCAATCCGGAGGTCTCGGGTTCGAATCCCGTTGGAATCCCATTTTTCTTTGCTCACTTTTAATCACAATATATTCTTGGTCAGTTTCCCTGTTATTTTTACTTAAATTGTTTTGTTAAGTACTTACAGTAATTATTTCTGATAATTTTGTCTTACATGTACAGTCAAACCTGTCTATAGCGGCCACTCAAGGGAAACTTCAAAAGTGGCCGCTATAGACAGGTGGCCACTATAGACAGGTTGGCGGCCATTTTGTTTTTTTAAGCACGTGTGTTTATAATATAAACATCAATACCATTACCACATGTAGCCCGAACATTGATGGCCGCTACAGACGGTAACAAAATGAGTTTGGGAAGCCAAAACAGTGGCCGCTGGCCGCGTTAGGCAGGTGGCCGCTATAGACAGTGTTTATAACACTGTATTTTCCTCGGGGGGAATTCTATGTGGCCGCTAACGGCAGGTGGCCGCTATAGACAGGTGGCCGCTAGTACAGGTTTGACTGTATGTATTTGATGATGTATTTTTTGTTGTTGTTAATAAAACTTCAAACTTCAAACTTTAAATACATTTTTTTGTGTGTGTTATTATTCTTAAACCCTTGACCAAGGGAACTGAGTGGGTTGTGTACAAAGTCTATGGGGATTTCATAAACTCGTAGGGAACGGGTTATTACTAAGTACTCACCATTTTAGCAGCAGCCAGTCCGCCCAAGACGCCCCACGTTGAGTAGAAGAAAGAGTGAGAGTGTTCGCTGTGCAGAGCCGTGCCCATGAATAGAACAACCACGTAAGAGAACATGGCATAACCCTGCAAGGATCAAAATATACAAAACAAAGGAAAGAATCAATACAAGTTAATGATGATGAAGATGATGATGATGATGATGATGATGATGATGGTGATGGTGATGATGATGATGATGGAGATGATGATGATGGTGAAGAATAAAGTGGGAATGATCAACAAAACAAAATATTTATGATCAATATTCGATAGTGATGATGATGATGATGATGATGGTGATGATGATGATGGTGATGATGATGATGGTGATGATGATGATAGAGATGATGATGAAGGTGAAGAATAAAGTGGGAATGATCAACAAAACAAAATATTTATGATCAATATTCGATAGTGATGATGATGATTTCCGATGATGTCCGATGATGATGATGAACCATGCCCAGGAATAAAACAACCATGTAGGAAAAGAGAAGCATAAACCTGCAAGGATAAAAATATAGAAAAAAGGAAAGTATCATAATGTTGAAGATATGGTGATAATGGTGATGATGGAGATGATGTAGATGAGGATGATGATGATGATGATGATGATAATGATGATAATGATAATGATGATGATGATGATAATGATGATGATGATGATGATGATGATGATGATGATGATGATGATAATGATGATAATGATGATGATGATGATGATAATGATGATGATGATAATGATGATAATGATGATGATGATGATAATGATGATAATGATGATGATGATGATGATGATGATAATGATAATGATGATGATGATGATGATAATGATGATGATGATGATGATGATGATGATGATAATGATGATAATGATGATGATAATGATGATAATGATGATGATGATAATGATGATAATGATGATGATGATGATGATGATGATAATGATGATAAAGACGTTGATGATGACGATGGTGATGATGATGATGACGATGATGATGGTGAATATGACAATTGTGGAACGTTATACCTGGTCGTCGCAAATTTGGTCTCAAAAGTTGTGCAAGACTTCAATAAAAAACTAATGAAGTCGAGGGGGGCCGGCCTGGTTAGGGTTAAGGGATACTTTCAGCGAGTATCAAGTAAATGAAGTATATTTGAGAGAGGTGTATAATACTTACTGTTAATGAAAGAACCTGGAGAAAAGTGATGAAGGTGTTACAGACGTATGATGCCGTGTAGAATAGAAGAGATCCAATAAGCCAGTAGCCAAAACAAACTCCGATCGCCGAGCCCATTAAAGTCCCTTCTTTCTGTAACATACAAAATAACATACAATATTAAATCATATTCAACAAATTAGTTGTACTTGTTTATATATTGCACTGAAAATGGTTAAATTAATGTCCCTTCTAACAGGAGTGAGCCGATAAGCCAGTAGCCAAAACAAACTCCTATTGCAGAGCCCATTAACAGGCACTTCTTTCTTTAACATACAAAATAAGAGACAAAATTGACCAATCAGTGATATAACTTAGACTTCTTTGTATATAACATTTTCTGCAGATGCATGCAGAAGTGAATTAAGCCAGTATATGATCACTCCAATAACGAAGCTCATTGATGTGCCATCTGTCTGAAACCTACATTGGTTTTTACAGTTCAACTAGGGAGACTTTCACATCCGAATGTTTCAATCATAAGTATCTTTCAACTATAAGGGAAATTCAGAACCTAAATCCTGTTCCATGCTTCTATTGGTAATTTTTAAATTTTTATTTTGTTTTATTATTATTTTTTTATTGGTATACGTTTCAAACTGATCAGCAGCAGTGCTGAAAGAGATCAGGAATATTACTATGTACAACTCAGCCATTTTGATACACTTCCGCACTATATTGCGCATTTTTTCTCCACTCCCTGGGGAGCATTCCAGCAGGTGCTACTTAATAGTGCACTCATGCTTTTGGACACCCTCATGCATGCCAAGTACCCATATGCATCTGGGCGGGGAGCAGCAATGTGGATAAAGTGCCTTGCTGAAGGACACTAGTGCTGTATTGGTGGCATCGATCTGGGTTCGAACCCGGCTCCCGTGCTTGGCAGTGTAGCTAGCGCCTATCCGATCGTGCCACAACACCTCCAACAAATACAACAAGGTACGTGAGAACAGATATATCTCTAAGGTTTGGTTGATTTTGACAATGTTACTAGATCCCTTTAAATGGTATGTACTTACCACTGTGTGTCCAGAGTCCTTCATGCCATAGAGCAGTACAGCAATCAATGTGAACACTACCATCAGGGGGCCATAGAGCTCACCAACAACTTTCTGCAATTTAATGAAGATAACAGTAACAAAATTAAAACATATTTCGCAATTGATTTACTACTAGAAGTACAATAAATTGACATTTACGTATACATTATATTGCAAAATATTTGCTTACAAGTATCAACAAATTGATAATGTTAAATTTATTTCAAAATAAATTCAAGAAAGTTCACCACTAACTTTCTCTGTTTAATTTATCTAAAAATACCATAATAATACAATTGCACAATTATTGAAAATAACATTACTACTAAAAGTAGTAAAAAAAAGTACAATAAAATGTGCATGTAAATTTAACATAAATTAAATGAATAAGTTCTTGTTCACTAGCCCAGTTATAATAAGATACCACTTGTGACCAGCTATAGCAAAACTCTGCACTTGTCGGTAATACATGTATGAAGAAACTGGCATTTTAAGTTCACATAACGTGTGTAAAAGACCCAAGATTGTAAAATTGAAACAATCATATCTTTGCAAATTATGGACTAATTTGTTAGAACAAAGCATCAAATGAAAGCTACATTTTAACTTTTACCAACAAGTGTAGAGTTTTGCTATAGCCAGTCAAAATTATAAGCCCTGAATAAGAATTAGTGTTGTTGATTTCGAGAGTATTTACTACCCGGGACTCGCGATAATTGTTTATGTCGATTACACGATTGGCATGTCACGCCAGCTGGGAAAACATGTTCATTCAAGTGACAAAAATTGAGCGCATTTATGACAACTAATTATCTTCTAAAATACAGCAAATTCGTAAATGAATTAGTTTAGCATTTCTGACATGATTTTAACAGAGTTATGGTAACATGCTGTTCAAATTTACCTCAATTACGAAATTTCTGACGAGAATAGGACATTAATGATCTCGGTGACAGATCGTATCTTCAACACACACTTCGCCGAATATGATTGTTATCGCGCCACTGTTTTTTGGCTATGTTCTGCCGACAAGCGATTATCATTGTGTACATGCAATAAATCAATGACTCCCTATACAATTTCATTTTCCATTCGTATTACGTAGTTCAGGCGCAGCAGTGAAAACCGCAACATTGATAAATACCTGTGGGTTCCCTGTCAGCTTCCTTGGTACCAGTGAAAACAATAACCTGTTTTTTGCAAAGAAAAAACAAATGAGTAAAGTTTAAATTTTAATGTTTAATCTGAAGATAATATATTACAGCGAAATTTGGGTAAGATTGTCAGTTGATGAATTAATTGAATCACAATTTTGGCTGAGTAATTTACTTAGCCAAATATTTAAAGGGACAGTTGAGTTCTGGTAAAGAGAGTACAGTTTTGGTCAAACTGAATTTTAGTAACCAAAATCTGCACCATTACATTAAAAACTAATAGTTATAACTGCACCATGCTCGAAAGGAATATACAATTACAAACAACTATGTAAAAAGCCTGTTACCATTCAAAAAGTGCCGTTCAAACTCAAGAGGGCGCTCGCTAAAAATGTCCTGGTTTTAACCATTTTGAATAAAACATTTTGCATGTGATGGTTCGTAAAAAGCTTGATTAGATAGAGAGATAATCAACAACTATTAACAAACTTCTTTTGAAACTTGTTAAAAAGAGAAAGCATTTTTTTAAAAATTCTAACGGTTGGTTCAAAATTATCTAATATTTGTGGGGCCCCACATTTATTACAAATAGTTATGTTTACGGATATTTCAGCCGTTTCTGAACTGATTTTGATCAAATAAAATTGATTCTGTCATTGAAATATTATACTCTTTCCATTTTTACATTCAGTTTTTCATTATCTCTCAACAAAATTATTACGTGTAGCGCCCTCTCTACCAAAACTCAACTATCCCTTTAAAGTAAACTGCTTGATTTTTTACTTATTGTATTGAATTGAATACCAGTCAAATTACTCTTTGGGCCAGCAATTGTATAAAAGTCATACTTTGGTGGTCCGATTGGAAAAGCAGATTTTCAAGCCGATATTGACAAAATTAGAAAAATCTTGTTTGCTTCCATGTCATGCTTAATCTATGATCACAGGTTTTATCAGGAAAGAGTGATATTTGAATAGTAAAAAGTTTACGCATGAACTACAATATTGGGGCCAGTATATTTTTCTTTCAGGCCACCAGATAAGGGGAATAAATTATTTCACTGGCCCTACCGAGCCACTGACAAAATAGGTAAGTGTGGAGCCCTGCTTAAGCTAAATACTGTAAATACAAGTTAACTGCTTGATTTTTTACTTGTGTATTGAATTGAATTGAATTGAATTGAATTTGGCTGGAATATAGAGACAAAATTTATACCTGGCTACGACAACTTTAGGCTCGACATCAAAGTACGGCCTCAGGACGTCGATGTTCCCGTAAATGTCAAACGCTTTCCTGGCTTGCTGCTTGCTGGCTTGCCATACCTAAAGAAACAAATCAATCAATCAATAAATTATAACAAATATCAAAGACCAATACAAGCTGCCACAGAGCAGCTAAAGGCCTCTGGTAATGCCCAATACCCTGCAACAAATTTATGTTTAAAGGGACTTAGTAACATTGTCTAAATCCTCAAAATCCAATTGAAATTCTAGCGGTTCTAGTGGACATATTAGATAACAACAATATACATTGTATCAACCACTCATCACTTTTTGCAAAGTTACTAGATCCCTTTAACATCAAAGTACAGCCTGAGAACGTTCAAGTTTCTGTAATGACTGCTGCTTGCTTGCTGCCACACCTGAAGAAATCAATTAATCAATAAATGATGAATAAATCAAATCCCCTTCAGAGCTTCCACAGAGCAGCTATCTGAGCAGCTATCTGCAAGAATCTTCATGATTGAAGGAGGTCGATTAACCCGAAGAAGAAGAAGAAGAAGAAGACCTCTGTGATATTTTAGATGGTTTAATACCATGCAATAATGACTTTAGGCTCGATATCAAAGTACTGCCTGATGTTCCCATAAATGTCAAACCCTTCTCCAGCCCTTCCCCTGATCCCTTTTGCTTTAATGCGGCTACTAAATTCAGATTTTGGGCCACTAAATTGTGAGAAATCCTTCATTATTTTGCCAGACTGCAACCACAGGGGAAAAGGTGAATTTTGAGCATTACAGCTTGGCTACAAAGCATTTTATCTACAAACAAGTGAACTTACCGAATCAGCCATCTGACTGCGCATGGCATCCATTAGAGTTGTCCCTGATTGATCAGCCTTATCAGTTCCCTCCCCCGGCCCGCCTCGCCCAAGACCCCATCCTTTCCTCAAGAGTCAAGACCTTCCTCAAATCCCTTTCCTCTTCTTCCTCTTCTTTACAAACATGTATCTCATTGTAACTCTTTAAGGAGCGCTACGATACTTACCGAATCTGCCATCTGGTTGCACATAGCATCCATTAGAGTTGTTCCTGATTGGTCAGCCTGATCTGTACCCTCCCCCGCCCCTGCCTCTCACTAAAACACTTTCCTCTTCTTTCTATACATTGTGACTCTTTGAGGGGCATCCTACCCTACAATACTTACCGAATCTGCCATCTGGTTGCGCATGGCATCCATTAGAGTTGTTCCTGATTGATCAGCCTTATCAGTTCCCTCCCCTGGCCCAGCCTCTCTCTAAGACCACATCCTTTCATTAACACCCTCTCCAAATCCCTTTCCTCATCTTCCTCTAAGTATACATACTGTGTATCTCATTGTAACTCTTTGAGGAGCATCCTACCCTAAGATACTTACCGAATCTGCCATCTGGTTGCGCATAGCATCCATTAGAGTTGTTCCAGATTGGTCAGCCTGATCAGTTCCTTCCCCCGGCCCCGCCTCTCCCTAAGACCCCATCCTCTCATTAACACCCTCTCCAAATCCCTTTCCTCTTCTTTACAAACATGTATCTCATTGTTACTCTTGAAGGAGCATCCTAGAAGATACTTACCGAATCTGCCATCTGATTGCGCATGGCATCCATGAGAGTTGTTCCTGATTGATCAGCCTTATCAGTTCCCTCCCCCGCCCCCGCCTAAGACCCCATCCTTTCCTCAAGACCTTCCCCAAATCCCTTTTCCTCTTCGTTCTCTTCTATACAAACATGTATCTCATTGTTACTCTTGAAGGAGCATCCTAGAAGATACTTACCGAATCTGCCATCTGATTGCGCATGGCATCCATGAGAGTTGTTCCTGATTGGTCAGCCTGATCAGTTCCCTCCCCCGGCCCCGCCTCTCCTCCACTCCCCATCCTCTCATCTGCCAATCCAGGTGGTTGTCGTAGCGATGGGGGCGTGGCATCATCCCCCTCATTGTCTGCCAGGTAATTGGCATCCGACAGATCAATCACTGCTGAGGAATTCTACAAACAAAAAACCAGGGCGCCGTTTCATAAAATTTTTGCAATTGTTGTAAGTGTCCAATTATTGTAAATAGTAGGTCAACAGCCAATCAAAATGGAGCATTCCAGCTGTTGCCATGGTAGTTACAATAATTGGACACTTATAACAATTGCAAGTTTTATGAAATGGGGCCCAGAAGATGATTACCCCATCATGGACGATGGCGCACACATGTGGCTTGGTCTTGAATTTTTAATAACTAAAATATTTTCCAGGTCTATTGTTTAATGTCATTAAAAGGAAGAACAAAAATAGACATCTTGCCATTTGTTGACGAATACAATGACACATTTTTAGCTCTGCCCTTCAATTTTGATGGGTTACATTACTTATCTATTCATGGTATTTATTTTGAACACGTATGGCAGCAAACAAGCTGAATTGCACGTGCTAACTGGTATTTTAAATTTTTGAAAAATTTATTGATTTGCATAATTATGGTAATTTGTGGAAATAAGGTCATAAAATTCATATGTTTACCCATAAATCATATATATTCTTCATAATTAAACATTTGGTTTTTACTACAATAATATTCTTTAGACCATTTTGAATAATAATACAACAAAACAATTTGGAAGAGCCAGGTCCTTCCTTGTTTTCTACTGTTTTTATAATTTCTTATATTTCTTTTTTTGTTTTTTTTTGCTTAAAATTAAATGTATTTTATTGTATTTGGTTGTTTATTTTATTTCTTTAACGATAAATCAACTTCTTTGAACCCAAAACAAACACCTAAAATGTAAACAAGACCAAATAACCAATGATATTATCTCTTTTTAATTTTATGAAAACTAATATTTCCATGTTTTGTAATTGTACACAAATCACGAAATTTAGCGATTTTCGGGGGGCTGACATGCATATAGACAAAAAAGGTCACGTGACTTTGTACAGTAGGTCCGATTTTCAAAATTTTGTATTAAAAGATGCCAATACCCAAAAGAACAAAGTCATAAAATTTCAGCGGAAGAATGTTTTTGCGTTAACAAATTATCCCGACAATTTTGAGGGGGGGGGGGGTGGCAATTTAGTCCCTCCCGGCCCCCCCCCCCCCCCCCCCCCCCCCCCCCCCCCCCCGGGCTATTGAGGGTTAAACTAAGGGATAGTTGAGTTTTTGGTGAATTTTAGTAACCCAAACCTGCATCATTAGGCATTACATTTCAAAACTTGACAAACTAACGTAATTGCATGTGAATGTGATGTTTTGTTGAATTTTAGTGATTAGATTAGTCGTGTCGACACGATAAAAGCAATTCTCAAGACTTACAATCCGTAAGAATGCAAAATGTGAGTCCAAAGGATGC